>OU342740.1:378904539-379143583 GCA_910589775.1 Avena eriantha
TCTTGTTGTGATCATGAGCTTGTAATCTATAGATCTACCTTGCTACTCAAGTGCTTTAATAGATCTCTGCTCTCCCCATGTGTGTGAAAGTGACAGCATGCACACCATGGTGGCACTTAGGCTAGAGATTACAAATACTTGTTATGAGTTATATTTGGAGTTGGATGTCTTTATGAAATTGTGGTGTTTGTTGGAACCATCTACAGCTCAAGGTGACAGTGTGGGGTTATCTAGATGCGGAAAGACTTACTTTGAGGTGTGCTGTTATAGCCCTACCATCGATTAGAGTGTTCAACCGGAGAGTAGTTAAGAGTAGTATCATAAAGAGAAGATATTTATAAGAGAGTGTTCACTAGTGAAAGTATGATCCCTAGGCCTTGTTTATAAGCATTGATACACCGTTTGCAACTAGATCTGTTACATGTTTGCTTGCTTCTATCTTTATTTCAGTTTTACTTTAGTCCTTTCCACGCCGTCAAGCTCTTTTCTATCACCGTTACCACTTATAATTATACATCCCACTTGTATTTCACTATATCTTCGCCGAACTAGTGCACCTATACACCTGACAAGTGTATTGGGTGTGTTGGGGACACAAGAGACTTCTTATATCTTGATTGCAGGGTTGCTTGAGAGGGGATACCTTTGACCACTTCCTCCCTGAGTTTGATAAACCTTGGGTGATCCACTTAAGGGAAAACTTGCTGCTGTTCTACAAACCTCTGCACTTGGAGGCCCAACAACTGTCTACAATAATAGAAGTGCGTAGACATCAACATGCAAACTTCAATAGTTGAAGTAAGCATAGCGGAGTTGGAATCTTCACCATGATGAAAATGTTAAAAGAGTTTAAATTCATCGGAGATGATGAAGATGCTTGCATTTGCAAGAAATTAAGAGGGAGCGCTGAGACATATTTCTAATGCATTATGTATAGGACATATTGTTGATTGGAAATGATGTATCGTGTATTGACACAAGTTAAGAATTTCATTAAAATAAGATTTCGATGAAAGACTTGGGCAAACCCAGAATATTTGGCATCAATGTCTATATGGATAGATTAAGGCGCTAATATGGTTGTGCCAGACATACATATATGAGATATTGAAAGGGTTCAATATGGAAAAAACAAGAAAGGTTCTTGTTGCATGGAAAGAATTGTATCAAGATTCAAGTGTTTCAACACTTGGTGAGTAAAATCACATGAAGATTTTGATCGATTATACCATGATATGTATATATCCAAAATGTCCTATGCTCTAAATGTTATGAGCACATACCAGAATGATTCATAATATGATCACTGGACGATAGTAAAGATATTCTTATGAGCTTTGGAAGAACTAAGAATATATCATGTATAAGTGACAAATAGTTAAAGGTAGTTCATTGTAAAGTGTTACATTCATACTATTTTTGTCACAAGATAAAAATTAAATTTATCTCAATTTAGACTATGGGTGGCACAATGTAATGGAAAGGATGTTCCATGATGGATTTGGATGAGTTCCCAAGTTGAGACATTGTGACGGATACTACAACAAAAAGCTAAGTTCATTGTGATGGTGTTATGTTGAGGCTCATGGATCAAGAGTGGAATTTTTCAATCCCGATGACGGATAGATATACTCTAGGCCCTCTTGGTGATATCACATTAAGGTAGCTTGCAAGCAAGTGATGTGATCACTAGAATGTTATATCACGGGAACAAGAAAAGAGTGCATGTCGGTAACGAGATCGAACAAGGTATTTGGATACCAATGATCGAATCTCGGACATGTATTATATCAAGAGACAAAGGTATTAAATTACAAGCGTTGAAGGTTCTCACGATCACAGAAGTCATCGTTGAATATGCAGGAGTCAGTATGGACCTCCAGGTCCCGCTTCTGATTATTGATCTGAGAGGAGTCTCAATCATGTCTGCATTATTCGTGAACCGTAGGGTGACACACTTAAGAGTTACCGGACACCATTTTGGAGCACATATTTTTCAGACGAAAGAATTGCAAAGCGCAGGAATTGTTTCGATAGAAACCGGAAATTGTTTCG
Organism: Avena eriantha; assembly: GCA_910589775.1. Taxonomy (NCBI): domain Eukaryota; kingdom Viridiplantae; phylum Streptophyta; class Magnoliopsida; order Poales; family Poaceae; genus Avena; species Avena eriantha. Next base: position 378,906,595 of record OU342740.1, read on the forward strand.
GGTGAAATTGCAGAAAGTGGTTCTGCATGTGATATTGAAATATTGCAAGGGGTTATATGTAAATGTTTGTTAATCAAAGTAATTAACAAAATTCGGAATAAATTTAATAAAAGAGTTTTATTAAATGAGAGCGCATTAAACTTGGAGAATTTTAATGCATTTAAAGTAGGGACTTTAAAGGGGAATGTGAAGAGGCATTTTAATATGGAGGGGTTACCACCACATGAATGGAGGAGGTGAAGGGTCACCTCCCCCATGCGTCGGCCATGTGGAGGGGCACCCCCTCCTCCTATAAAAGGCCCCCCTCTTCCTCCTTCTTCCTCACACCTCCTTGTGAAGGATCTCTCTCCCCCTCTAGAATTATTCCCCCATGGTCTCGGATTAGCGAGATACATGTTCCCGGTGGTATTTCGTCTGGAAGGAGTTGCTGCTTCCGCTGGATCGCTGGAGCGAAGAGGTGGAGGTTATCCAGTGGCTTGAACGTGTGTGTGAGTGCGGATGCGCTGCTGAGTTGCGGCGCTCGGACTTCCTCACGATCTTGAGATCGGCAAGTGTACGACTACATCAATCACGAGTTCCTACTCGTTAAAAAAACTCGTTGTCTTCGAGGGTAAGTTCTCGTGGGATGTATGTCCACCTGTTGCTCTGTACCTAGTAGATAGATCTTGACGTGTAGTTCTCATCGTAGGAATTTTTTGTTTTCTATGCTGCGGACCCAATAGTGGTATCAGAGCCTGATCTATGCGTAGGTGCTTTGCACGGGTAGTACACATATTTTTATATGTGGGCGATGATGATCATGTTATTGCATCTTCTATGTATTTTGGATATTGGTGGCATAGTGGGATGAAGCGGCCCGGACCAACCTTACATGTCATCGTACATGAGACCGGTTCCACGACTGACATGCAACTAGTTTTGCATAAGTGGCTGGCGGGTGTCTGTCTCTCCTACTATAGTCAATATCTGATTTACAACGAGTTTCTAATAACTTGGTTATCGTTGTTGTGGTTCATGTTCGTAGGTAAGAACGGTTCTATCTCCGAAAGCCCAAAGCCACGTAAAACTTGCAATTGATAAATTAGAGGCGTCTAGTTTAGATCGTTGCTGGGCTAGTGTATTGATATGGTACTGTTGTAAGTAGATGTATGATAGATACTCTTACACCACATTCAACGTGTTAGTTCCATAGACCTTGGCCTTACACCCAAATGAATGATAGAGATCATACCACGATGCAAATGATAGAGATCAAATGCATGGACCATATCATCTCACTTTACACATTAGATGTTAGCATCTTATACTGCTAGTTTGGCGCTTTCTGTAGCATTGTAAGATGATCCCTCATTTAGATATCAAGATAAAAATGTGTTCTTCCTTAAGTATGCACCGTTTTGTGGATCGTGTTTCGAGACATCACGTGATGATCGGGTGTACTCGACTCTATGCTTTCATACAAATGGGTGTAAGACAGTTTTACACATGCGAGTACTAAGGTTCTTACTTGGCGAGCCTAGCATGTACAGACATGGCCTCGGAACACGGACCGAAAGGTTAAACATGAGTCATATAGTTGATATGATGCCCATATAGATGCTTGTCTTTGAAGCTACATCAACTCACGTGATGATCGGACTTGGTGTAGTGGATTTGGTTCATGTAATCACCAAAAGGGCACGAGGGATGTCGTTTTTTTGTGGGAGTTCATTTCTAATTTGGATTAGTCGAACTCAATTTTTTGTCATAAACTAAATCAAAGTGAATTTGCATAATTTGTTGTAGTCATTGGCGTCTGTTCACTACCTTATGCTTAATTTTAATTGAGATAATAGAACTACAGAATTCTGGATATTTACTTTACGAACTGGTATCATATTGTTTTGAATGTCAATTTAAAGTTTATAAGTCCTATTGCAAACTTTCAGCAACTCTATTTACTCCATGAAGTTTAATAAGTAGTATTAAATCAAGAGTAAGAATTCCAATGTTAGTATCTAAAGTATCATGTTTGCCTCCATGATTATTGATATTCAAAAGTTGTTTTAATATCAAGATTATATAGGAGCTGAAATTGTTTCAGAAACCATCATGTGTGAAAGATATTGTGATATCTGAAACAATATTTTTGGTTGCATTATGATAGAGTATAATTTAGCAAAATACATGTTCTCATATTGTATGAGAATTTTTGAAGGATGGAGATGCTAGGCATGCGGATCTCCCAAATAGGTTTTTGGGAACTAACATTATACTCGCGATTCTTCCTTACAAGCTATAGTAGCTTGATCATGAAAGTTGTCATGATAAGGATGAATAGAAGATGTAAGTAAACTGTTTACTACACTAATAGATTACTAAAGAATGGATTTTGAAAGAATACCAAAACATTTGATGATGGTGATCCACTTCAAAGTGCAAGTCCAAAGGTATTAGTATTTGACTATATACGCTTTGTACTATGTGTCATGTGAATGACACCACTATTGATATTGATAGATTCTTTTAAAGGGAAAAGGAATTGCTGAAAGAGAATCTATGAAATATTTGGCAGAAGATAAAAAGTTGGAAATGTCCAACTTAGGTATATAAAAGATATACACGTTATGGCTGTATTCCTTGCTTGTTAAACAATGTGGTTCTTAGGTATTGGATACCGAATTGGTTGGTATGAAGTGTCATATAGGACATCGCAATTCATGAACTACAATGTCCTAAGTAACTAGCAAGAGAATAAGTGATGATGTTCATCGAAAACAAATAAAGTGTTATTGTGTTTTTCGTTGTCATCAAACCTAGCCTTCAAGATTTTTTTTAATAATTGTTATTTTGTTCCAGTATTACGAGAACAATGGTTGTTCAAATAATTACCGTATTCCATAAAGGATGGATGAACTTTTACAAGTCTAGTTGGAGAAATCACATCCATAAACATTATTGCTAAAATGTCGTAAGACAAATGATTGGAAGATCACTTATGAAGTGACATCGCTGTTTAAATTATATGGGAAAGAAAACATGAAGAAACTCCATGTTGATGGAATTTTGGAGTCTTTGATTTTGATCAATTGACGCTTGTGAAAGTTTCCTCGAGATAATTGAAACTAGGTCCATAGGCCAAGGAGGAACGGATGACTAACTTATTTGGATATTATACATATTGATGTATATAGTCCATTATATGTAGCCATATGCGATGGATCTTTTTGCTTCATATGCTTTCTCTAGAAATTTAAGTGAATATATCTATATATTTACTTAATAAGGAAGAAGTATGCAATATTTGAAAATTGTTCAAAGACTTTCAAGATGAAGTGGAAAATCATTGTAACAAGAAAATAAAAGAGTTTATGATTTGATCATAAAGGAAGATATTTGAGTTACAGGTTTAGAAAAACACCTAAGATTTGAGGAATTGTTCCATGATTTGTGTTTTCCCGATAAACCATAGGAGTATGGCATATTCGAGAGATGAAATCAAACCATGTTTGACATGGTAAGATCAAAGGTGTCATTTATAAAACTGCCATTATGTTTTAAGGATTGAAGCTTTAGAGGCTACCGCTTTTATACTGAAAAGAGCACCATCGTGATCCGTTGAAATGACACCATATAAGTTATGGTTTGGGATAAAACCCGAATTGTCTTTTCTTAAATTTTGGTATGCTAAGCATAAGTAAAATGTTTACAACCAAAGTCGGATAAGCACGTCTTTGTAGGTTATCCCAAAGAATTTGTTGGGAATTTCTCCATAACACCGAGGACAAAAGAGTTTGTTACTTGGAACGTCAAGTTTCTTGAGAAGGATTTTTTCGTGAAAAGTTAAGTGGGAGGACAATAGAACTTTGATAAGGTTGTTGAACCTTAGCTGTATGTGCTAAGTAGCGCAGAGCTAGAAAGTGTCCTGGTGGCGGCCACAGTGCTCATGGCTCCCGTGATTACAAAGGGTGTGATCTCGGAGATTAGAGTTCCTATTGAACCGTGTGGGTCGGTAAGAATCAAATAGTGCGATTTGATACGCAAGTCGTTATTGATTTGACAATGATGAACCGACTACATGTAAAGAAGTGATGATGGGCCCTGACTCCATAAAATGACTAGAAGTCATAGAATCCTTGATAGTATCCATACACGAGAAATCAAGTTTCTGAACTTGGAAGACCCACCGGAAAGGCGTGAAGCCTATCGATCGTGTTTGGATCTATAAAGAAATAAGACATGGATGTTTAACATCTGTGAAATAGTCGACATGTCGGAAAGAAGTTTATGACTATTTTCAAGGAGTTGACTATGACAAGATTTGATCTTTCATAGCGATATTTAGTCTTGACGGATTAATGTAGAAACCACTACATATAATTTGATGTATGGTAGTTGAACAAACAAAACAATGTTCTTCTAATAGAATGGTTACCTAGGACGTGTACAAGACACGGTCCGAAGGATTTTGTTAATTCAGAGGATGCTGGCATGTGATACATTGCAAATGTATCTATAATTTTTGATGTTCCATGCTTGGTTTTATCTACTTTCTTGTGTTTTGTCCACACTTTGGAGTACTTTTCATATGATTTCTTGGACTAACCTATTAACAAGAGCCATAGTGCCAGTTTCCTGTTTTCTGCTGTTTTTGGTTCCAGGAAGTCAGAAAATCAATATTCTCGGAATTGGACCGGACAAAAGCCAAAGTTCCTATTTTACCGGAAGACTCACGGAGCCCGAAGCAGAGACGAAGGAGGGCCAGGGCCTGGCCACACCATATGGTGGCGCGGGCTAGCCTTGGCCGCGCCACCAGGTGGTGTGGGCCCCCTGGCACTCTACCGACCTTGCCTCTTCGCCTATAAGAAGCCTCCCGATGCATAAACCCTAAATAATCAAGCCTCCAGCCACGAAAAGTTCCAGAGCACCCGCCACCGAAGGGGAGATTCGGGGGACAGAAAGTCTCTATTCCGGCACCCTGCCGGGACGGGGAAGTGCCCCCGGAGCCATCTCCATCGATCTCCACCACCATCTCCATCACCTTTGTTGAGTCCCATGATGAGGAGGGAGTAGTTCTCTCTCGATGCTAAGGGTTCTAACGGTAGCTATGTGTTCATCTCTCTATCTATGCATGATCTTGTTGTGATCATGAGCTTGTAATCTATAGATCTACCTTGCTACTCAAGTGCTTTAATAGATCTCTGCTCTCCCCATGTGTGTGAAAGTGACAGCGTGCACACCATGGTGGCACTTAGGCTAGAGATTACAAATACTTGTTATGAGTTATATTTGGAGTTGGATGTCTTTATGAAATTGTGGTGTTTGTTGGAACCATCTACAGCTCAAGGTGACAGTGTGGGGTTATCTAGATGCGGAAAGACTTACTTTGAGGTGTGCTGTTATAGCCCTACCATCGATTAGAGTGTTCAACCGGAGAGTAGTTAAGAGTAGTATCATAAAGAGAAGATATTTATAAGAGAGTGTTCACTAGTGAAAGTATGATCCCTAGGCCTTGTTTATAAGCATTGATACACCGTTTGCAACTAGATCTGTTACATGTTTGCTTGCTTCTATCTTTATTTCAGTTTTACTTTAGTCCTTTCCACGCCGTCAAGCTCTTTTCTATCACCGTTACCACTTATAATTATACATCCCACTTGTATTTCACTATCTCTTCGCCGAACTAGTGCACCTATACACCTGACAAGTGTATTGGGTGTGTTGGGGACACAAGAGACTTCTTATATCTTGATTGCAGGGTTGCTTGAGAGGGGATACCTTTGACCACTTCCTCCCTGAGTTTGATAAACCTTGGGTGATCCACTTAAGGGAAAACTTGCTGCTGTTCTACAAACCTCTGCACTTGGAGGCCCAACAACTGTCTACAATAATAGAAGTGCGTAGACATCAACATGCAAACTTCAATAGTTGAAGTAAGCATAGCGGAGTTGGAATCTTCACCATGATGAAAATGTTAAAAGAGTTTAAATTCATCGGAGATGATGAAGATGCTTGCATTTGCAAGAAATTAAGAGGGAGCGCTGAGACATATTTCTAATGCATTATGTATAGGACATATTGTTGATTGGAAATGATGTATCGTGTATTGACACAAGTTAAGAATTTCATTAAAATAAGATTTCGATGAAAGACTTGGGCAAACCCAGAATATTTGGCATCAATGTCTATATGGATAGATTAAGGCGCTAATATGGTTGTGCCAGACATACATATATGAGATATTGAAAGGGTTCAATATGGAAACAACAAGAAAGGTTCTTGTTGCATGGAAAGAATTGTATCAAGATTCAAGTGTTTCAACACTTGGTGAGTAAAATCACATGAAGATTTTGATCGATTATACCATGATATGTATATATCCAAAATGTCCTATGCTCTAAATGTTATGAGCACATACCAGAATGATTCATAATATGATCATTGGACGATAGTAAAGATATTCTTATGAGCTTTGGAAGAACTAAGAATATATCATGTATAAGTGACAAATAGTTAAAGGTAGTTCATTGTAAAGTGTTACATTCATACTATTTTTGTCACAAGATAAAAATTAAATTTATCTCAATTTAGACTATGGGTGGCACAATGTAATGGAAAGGATGTTCCATGATGGATTTGGATGAGTTCCAAAGTTGAGACATTGTGACGGATACTACAACAAAAAGCTAAGTATATAACTGCTATAGTAGCAGCAAAGGAGGGCATTTGTGTTAAGTAGTTTGTTATCAAACTAGGTGTGGTTCGAAGTGGGCTAATACTATGAAGATATATTGTGTGACAATAATATCAACATATTTTAACCCGAACGAACTAAAGGTCTCACCAAAGGACCAAATTTATACAGTGCCATCTCATTTGAGAATGAGTGATGCGTAGAGACGCAAAGACATGCAAATACACACGGACCTGAAACTGTCAGACCCGGAGATTATGTTAACCACTAGCAATCGCGTATATGCAACACTAGAAAGCCATAGGTGTTCAATACGCAAAGTTATTCAAACTAGATTATTGACTCTAGTGCAAGTGGGAGACTGAAGGAAATATTCCCGAGAGGCAATAATAAAGTGGTTATTATCTTATTCCATGTTTATGATAGATGTTTATTTTGCATGCTATAATTATATTGATCGGAAACGTCAATACATGTGTGTCTAATAAACAAAAAGGGTTCCTAGTTATGCCTCTCTTATAGACTAGCTTGTTGATTAACAAGATGATCAAGGTTTCCTGATCATGCACATTGGATGTTGTTAATAACAAGGTCACAACATTTGTGAAATGATGTGATGAACATTCATCCGAAGTATAGCATTACGATAAAGTCATTATGTTTACATTGCTATAACATCATACGAAGTAATCTTTATCCTTAGACCATGAGATCATGTTAATTGCTAACACCAGAAGAGTATCTTGATAACATCAAACGTCACACCGTAACTGGGTGACTATAAAGATGGGTTCAGTGCTACGATGGTGTTATGTTGAGGCTCATGGATCAAGAGTGGAATTTTTCAATCCCGATGATGGATAGATATACTCTGGGCCCTCTTGGTGATATCACATTAAGGTAGCTTGCAAGCAAGTGATGTGATCACTAGAATGTTATATCACGGGAACGAGAAAAGAGTGCATGTCGGTAACAAGATCAAACTAGGTATTTGGATACCAATGATCGAATCTCGGACATGTATTATATCAAGAGACAAAGGGATTAAATTACAAGCGTTAAAGGTTCTCACGATCACAGAAGTCATCGTTGAATATGTAGGAGTCAGTATGGACCTCTAGGTCCCGCTTCTGATTATTGATCTGAGAGGAGTCTCAATCATGTCTGTATTATTTGCGAACCGTAGGGTGACACACTTAAGAGTTACCGGACACCATTTTGGAGCACATATTTTTCAGACGAAAGAATTGCAAAGCGCAGGAATTGTTTCGATAGAAACCGGAAATTGTTTCGGGTGAAATTGCAGAAAGTGGTTCTGCATGTGATATTGAAATATTGCAAGGGGTTATATGTAAATGTTTGTTAATCAAAGTAATTAACAAAATTCGGAATAAATTTAATAAAAGAGTTTTATTAAATGAGAGCGCATTAAACTTGGAGAATTTTAATGCATTTAAAGTAGGGACTTTAAAGGGGAATGTGAAGAGGCATTTTAATATGGAGGGGTTACCACCACATGAATGGAGGAGGTGAAGGGTCACCGCCCCCATGCGTCGGCCATGTGGAGGGGCACCCCCTCCTCCTATAAAAGGCCCCCCTCTTCCTCCTTCTTCCTCACACCTCCTTGTGAAGGATCTCTCTCCCCCTCTAGAATTATTCCCCCATGGTCTCGGATTAGCGAGATACATGTTCCCGGTGGTATTTCGTCTGGAAGGAGTTGCTGCTTCCGCTGGATCGCTGGAGCGAGGAGGTGGAGGTTGTCCGGTCGCTTGAACGTGTGTGCGAGTGCGGATGCACTATTGAGTTGCGGCGCTTGGACTTCCTCACGATCTTGAGATCGGCAAGTGTACGACTACATCAACCATGAGTTCCTACTCGTTAACAAAATTCGTTGTCTTCGAGGGTAAGTTCTCGTTGGATGTATGTCCACCCGTTGCTCTGTACCTAGTAGATAGATCTTGGCGTGTAGTTCTCATCGTAGGAATTAGTTTTGAATTCTATGCTGCGGACCCAACATGTTTTCCTCCGAACGACTTCATATCTTTCCCAGAATGATTCCGGTCCTTTATTCTTTCTCCGAACAACTTCAAATCTCTCTACGGAACAATTCTGGCTTTCTCTATTTCTCTACTTTGATTCCATCTTACGGATGATCACTCTCATCGTACCCTTAAGTGTATCCTCTCACGGCTCGGGAATGCTCTAGACATGATCTCTATCAATGATCAACAGAGGGACCATGGATGTCCATGTGACCCCTATGCATTCCTGATGACAATGTCGTTTGAACCGTCTAAACGTAGCATCCTCTTCCTTTTGTTTCTCGATAAAACTTGTCCGAGATCCGATCACTGGTATCCCATACCTTTTTTCAATCTCGTTCACAACAAGTTTTATTTTCTTGTTAGCGTGATATTACATCCCCGTGACCTAGTCACATGTTGCAACATTTATAGATGTAATCTCACCAAGCCAGCCGTATGTATCTTTACCCGTCATGTGGGTGAACAAATCCCGCTCTTGACATATATTGCCTCTACAGTTCCTCCGAGTACCTGAACACACCTTTATTACCACTGTATTACCAAGTGGCGCTTGATCCTATCTAAGCACTCTCGAGAGACTGTGATTGATATCATCTCACGGTCTAAGGAGAAGGAGTCTAGGTATAGTTGTTGCAACAATGAACAATATGACTTGATCGTGTTGCAATCTTTCGAGGAATGTCCAATCACATCATTCTCTAATGATATGATCTCGTTGTCAGTCGGCATAAATGCCCATGATCTTGAAACCCAGATCATCTTCGTGACCAACGAACTAGTATGAATAGAGGCTACTAGGGACTTTGTTGTTTCATACCACACTTGTACCAATGTTTCCACTTGGGACAGTTATAGCACAATATGAAACTATTATAAACTAATTGAGATATGACAATAAAAACCTATTTATTATTTGCCTCTAGGGTGAAGGGAAACGGGTAGGCTACACTAGCGTAAAATCAAAAATGTCTACCGCGTCAACCAGGAATACTGTGGTCATAGATCACGGGATTACCACTAGACGCGCAGTTGCGGAACTCGATGAAGCACGTCGAGGCAGTGTAGATGTTCTACGTCTCCTTCTCGTCCTCGTCCCACGAGCAGCTCCCCTTTATGCGGCTCGTCCAAGTGCTACATGTGCATCACCTCCGAGGCATCCACACGTCCGGAGTGGAAGCCGTCACACGCCAGACTGCTAGGTCTGCACATGCAACACATGTGGAAGAGGAGTGGCGGCTGGGTGGAATGCTCAACCCTATTCAGCTCGCCTCACTCTCTCTTATATAGGCATCCCTGGTGGGCTTCTACTTTAGCAGCCTATTAGCAGCCTAAGCTTGGTCTAATTCAGATCCAATCCTCATTAGGCTTCCAGCCCCTAAAGTGTGTGACCCTATAGGTTCATACACATATAGACATGACACGAGTACACTTATTCTGTCAATAGTTGGTAGCGGCCTCTAGCAAGACGTGCCAACTCCTAAATGCATATAAAGATCATTCAGACGAACCATCACAAGGTTGAGTACATGTCTTTCCCTTTGCCTCACGATATTTGGTCTAGCTCCAAGCTGACCTCTCTTTCTCGATACTGTGATTCGGCCATGCATTTCTGGATCCGATCACTCGAGGGGCCCAGAGATATCTCTCTCAAGTAGAGAGGGGCAAATCCCATCTTGATTGACCGATGTCTTGCAGCATGTATCAGGACAAACTCGAAAGCTACCTTTATAACTACCCAGTTACAGAGTAGTGTTTGATAGCCCCAAAGTAGGTCGATCCACATCTCAAGTACATGCGACAATCTCAGGTCTAAGGACAAAACATACATGATGTGTAGAGAGAGCTACAAGTATTATTGCCAGTCTCATGTTGGGTCAGTCCAACCCCATGTTCATAACATGTGTCCACATCATTGGTTTGACATCTCCATGTCTATGACTTGCGAAACATAGTCATCAACCAATCGATGTGCTAGTCTAATATTCACGTGTGTCCTCACATTAACTCCGACTAGGGACAATTATTAGATAACCATACAAGTAAAGAGTTTCACAAACAATTCACATAATTGCCAATCAATACAAGCTGCCTGATATATGGATATTCAAGGAACATTATAATAACTCATGGATACACATGAAATACAATCATCTCTATGATTGCCTCTAGGGCATATTTCCTTCAGTCTCCCACTTGCACTAGAGTCAATCTAGATAGTATCTAATACCAATTGCTCTTGTGTGCGCTTCATGCGCAGACTGCGGGAGTGGCTTAGTCAAGGGATCAGCAACATTTGAGTCCGTATGTATTTTGCATAACATGACACTACCATCATCAATGAACTCACAAATCAGATGGTAATGCATGCGAATATGTTTGTTCTTCTGGTGCTGTCTAGGTTCCTTGGCTTGTGCAATAGCACCATTGTTGTCACAATAAACGTCCAAGGGATTGGACGAGCCCTGAACCACACCAAGAGTGATCAGGAAATTCCTAATCCAAACAGCTTGCTTTGCAGCCTCCGAGGCAGCAATATATTCAGCTTCTGTTGAAGAGGAGGCCACTGTATCTTGCTTGGAACTTTTCCAGCTCACAGGACCACCATTCATGACAAACACATAACCTGATTGCGATTTCGAGTCATCTGAGTTGTTATGGTAACTCGCATCTGTGTAACCCTTTACATTGAGTTCAACCTCACCTCCATAAACTAGGAACATATTCTTAGTCCTTCTCAAGTACTTAAGGATATTCTTTACCGCTGTCAAGTGACTCTCACCTAGATCAGCCTGGTATCTGCTCGTAACACTTAGAGCATAGGAAACATTTGGGCGAGTACATGTCATCGCATACATGATGGATCCAATAGCCGAAGCATATGGAACCCTACTATGCGCTCTCGCTCATCAGTGGTTGAAGGACACTGAGTCTTGCTAAGTTTAATGACGTGAGACATGGGCAAGAACCCCTTCTTAGCCTCTTCCATGCTGAACCGTTTCAACACTTTGTCAATGTACGTACTCTGGCTTAATCCAATTAGCCTCCTTGATCTATCTCTATAGATCTTGATGCCCAGAATATATGCCGCTTCTCCCAAGTCCTTCATAGAAAAACTGTTTTTCAATGAGGTCTTAACAGACTCGGGCATAGGAATGTCATTTCCAATCAGTAATATGTCATCCACATATAAGATTAGAAACACAAGTGATTTCCCATTTTCTTTCTTATACACACAAGGTTCTTGTTCGTTTTTGGTGAAGCCAAACTCCTTTACAACTTCATCAAATCGAATGTTCCAACTCCGAGATGCTTGCTTCAGCCCATAAATAGACTTTTGAAGTTTGCATACCTTTCCAGCATTGTTTGGATCGACAAAACCTTCGGGCTGCATCATATACACGTCCTTAGTAAGGATTCCATTTAAGAAAGCCGTCTTGACGTCCATCTGCCATATCTCATAATCGAAATATGCAGCAATGGCTAGAATGATCTGTATAGATTTAAGCATCGCTACGGGCGAGAAATTCTCGTCGTAGTCAACTCCTTGAACTTGTCGAAAACCTTTTGCAACAAGTCGAGCTTTATGGATGTGAACATTTCCATCCATATCAATCTTCTTCTTATAGATCCACTTGCACTCGATGGCTTTAAAACCATCAGGCAGGTCAACCAAGTTCCAAACTTGATTGTCTCCCATGGACTCTATCTCGGATCTCATGGCAATCAGCCATTTCTCAGAGTCTGGGTCCACCATTGCTTCTGCTTAAGCCGCAGGCTCATCATTATCTAACAATAATAACTCTCGCGCTTCGTGGAGCCTCGCCGACCTTCGTGGTTGTGGTGCTTCTATCACCACGGGTTCCTCAACTTGCTCAGCTACAATAGCATCACTCGTAGAAGCATCCCCCACTGGCTCATCTTGAACTTCTTCAAGTCACACCGACCTTCCACTCGTTCCCTTTGTGAGAAACGCTTTCTCTAGGAAAACACCGCTACGAGCGACAAACACTTTGCCCTCTTCTCGGTTGTAGAAGTAATACCCTAAGGTTTCCCTTGGATATCCCACGAATATGCATTTGTCCGATTTGGGTGTTAGCTTGTCCGACTGAAGTCACTTGACAAATGCATCACAACCCCAAATCTTTAGAAAAAACAAACTAGGTTTCTTTCCAGTCCATATCTCATATGGTGTCTTAACTACGGATTTAGACGGTACCCTGTTTAGTGTGAAAGCTGCTGTTTCTAGCGCGTAACCCCAAAATGATAATGGTAAATCTGAATGGCTCATCATCGATCGAACCATGTCCAACAAAGTTCGATTACACCATTCAGAGACCCCGTTTCTTTGAGGCGTTCTGGGCGGCATGAGCTGTGGAACAATTCCGCAACTCTTAAGATGATTGCTAAACTCGTGACTCAAATATTCACCTCCACGATCAGATCGCAAGGCCTTTATTTTCTTGCCACATTGATTCTCTACCTCATTCTGAAACTCTTTGAACTTTTCAAAAGTTTTAGACTTATGCTTCATCAAGTAGACATAGCTATATCTACTGAAATCATCAGTGGAAGTAATGAAGTAGTGATATCCTCCTCTGGCTGTCGTGCTCATTGGTCCACATACATCAGTATGTATGAGTTCCAACAAGTCTGTCGCTCTCTCGGGAAAACCCGTAAAAGGCGTCTTGGTCATGTTTCCAAGTAAACAAGCTTGACACGTCTCGTATGATTCGAAATCAAACGAAGTTTAGAAGACCATCACCATGGAGCTTCTTCATGCGCTTTTCACTTATATGCCCCAAACGACAATGCCATAAATAGGTAGGACTCAAATCATTAGGCCGAAGCCTTTTAGCACTAACATTGTAAACATATGCATCATCAAGATTTAAAATAAATAACCCATTCACAATGGGAGCATCAACCATAAACATAGCATTCTTAGAGATTACACAACCATTGTTTGTACTCACGAATGAATAACCATCCTTCATCAAACATGAAGTTGATAAAATGTTTCGACCCATACTTGGAATGTAATAACAATTATTTAACTCCATAATAAATCCCAATGGAAGGTGAAGTTGCATGACGCCGACGAACAATGCAGCAACCCTTGCTTTATTTCCGACGCGAAAATCCACTTCGCCTTTCTGCACTTCTCTAGTTCTTATTTGCCCCTTCATCGAATTGTAAATATGAGCAACCGATCCGGTATCAAATACCCAAGAGTTAACATAAGAATCTGCGAGAAAAATGTCCACAACATTTACAACAAGCGTACCTGAGTGGGAAGTACTCTTACTTCCACCCTTCTTCAAAGAAGCCTGGTACTTGCTGCAGTTTCTCTTCCAGTGGCCATATTCATGACAAAAGAAACACTCAGTGTCTCCTGCAGGTCTAGCCTTTTGCTTAGGTGCAGGGTTTGGCTTAGGGATCGTATCCTTAGCTTTGCCCTTCTTCTTCTACCAAGAAGTGCCCTTTTTCTTGAAGCTAGGCTTGTTCTGCACAGCCATCACATGGCTATGCCCTGCACACTTCTTAATGTCACATTCTGCTGTTTTCAGCATCCCACATAATTCATTAAGGCCCCTCTCCACCCCATGCATATGGTAGTTCGAAATGAAATGCCCATAGATAGATGGAAGAGATGCCAAAATGAAATCAGTGGCCAACTCTTGGCCTAATGGAAAACCAAGCTTTTCCAAAGTCTGACTATAACCAACCATTTTGATCACATGGGGGCCTACAACTACTCCCTCTGCCAGCTTGCATTCCACAAAGGACTTAGCGACATTGTACCTCTCAGTCCTAGCCTGAGTCTGGAACATGTCCTTAAGCACAACGATCATATCATACGCTTCCTGATCCTCAAACTGCTTTTGAAGATCAGGTTCCATGCATGCAAGCATAAGACAACTAACCTCAAGAGATTCATCACATGCTTTCTTGTAGGCATTCTTAATAGCAGCAGTTGTATTATCAGCAGGTTCATCCGGGATTGGGGCATACAGAACAGTTTCCTTTTTCTCAGCCCTGAGAACAATTCTCAGGTTACGGACCCAGTCCGAATAGTTTGTTCCATTTAGTTTATCCTTTTCAAGAATCGAACGCAAAGCAAAAGGTGATGAATTGTTCGGTGCCATTGATCTACAACAAAAATATGCAAAATACTAAGCCATGTAACCATGAAAGAGTAAAACATATTAAACAATTTAATAACATATACTCCCACTTAAATCAACATCCCTCTATTGATACTAAATGATTCAAGATCCACAATTAACAAGTCAACTAGTGAGCTTTAGCATCACTGCTAGAAGACAAGGTAAATCGGTAAGCAACCTTTGCTAATCATATCACATATGACTCTTGTTGTTGGGTGACATCTCTATGTCAAAACTAGGCGCCCAACCTTTATGCCCCAAGGTCCTTAACTGTTAAGATGACTTTGTTAACTCACCAACCCTTATGCGTGTAGGTATCCGATACAAACCCATCCAGCCAAGAAAAACCCTGGCACCCTAATTTCATAGACCCACCAACGATTGTACAGGGCATAGGATGGTGCAAGGTTTGGTTGGGAGGGCATGGTATAACTTAAACTTTGTGAGGGATCGTTCTACTTCTATCATCTAAGCATGCATAGTAGTAAAACGTATAAGAATAGCATTCACATAGATGTGATACAGTATGGCCCATTTTTCTCATGGTGATCTCCATCGCCATAGAACCTCTCCACCATGATGATCTCCATCTTCATGCTCTATGCGAGCCTTTCTCCAAGTGATGAGTTCTCCAAGAACTAATACAAGCTATTACTCCTAACAGCTAGTAATCAAAATTACATGGTATTGGGATCATCACAAGTTGGCACGCAAGCCATTACAATAATTTACAACACATATGGCTCCAGCCGTGTTGCCCTACTCACGACACGCAGGTCATGAAAAACACATACATGCATCACATACATTTTTGGGCCATACTGATCACATACATCCTGCAAAAACAAGTTGTGCATAGAATCACATTCTACCGGATCATGTGAAATCGTAGCACCTATGAACCTTAACGTGATACAAAATGGCCTACGACTAAGGGGGGTGATACATTGCAAATGTATCTATAATTTTTGATGTTCCATGCTTGGTTTTATCCACTTTCTTGTGTTTTGTTCCAACTCTGGCGTACTTTTCATGTGATTTCTTGGACTAACCAATTAACAAGAGCCATAGTGCGAGCTGCCTGTTTTCTGCTGTTTTTGGTTCCAGGAAAGTTAGAAAATGAATATTCTCGGAATTGGACGGGACAAAAGCCAAAGTGCCTATTTTTCCGGAAGGGATCAAGTGCCAGAATACGAGACGGAGAAGGGCCAGAGGGCGGCCAAACCACCTGGCCGCGCGGCCAGGCCTAGCCCGCGCCAGGGGGTGGTGTGGCCAGCCCTGGCACCCCCTCGGCCTCTCCTTCCGCCTATATATTGCCCTCGGGACGAAAACCCTAAGTACCCGATCAAAAATCCACGAAAGAGTCTGTAGCCGCCGTCATCTGCATCCCTAGACCGGGAGGGATCTGAAGCTCTTCCCGGCACCCTGCCGGAGAGGGGAATTCACCCTGGAGGCCTTCTTCATCACCATGCAAGCCTCCGGTGTGATGCGTGAGTAGTTCATCCTTGGACTACGGATCCATGTAGTAGCTAGATGGCTGGTTCTCCTCCTTTGTGCTTTCATGTTTAGATCTTGTGAGCTCCGTTCATGATCAAGATCATCTATTTGTAATTCTGCATGTTGTGTTTGCGGGGATCCGATGGATATTGAGATGTTATTTCAGATTGATTATTGATTCTATCATGTCTTTGTTATTTGTGATCTTGCATGTTTTCTGTTGTTAGTAGCTATCTTGGCCAAGTAGATGCTAGCAACTCCAAGAGTTACTATTTATGCTCGATAGTGGGTTCATGCCTCTGGTAATCTGGGGAAGTGACAGAAATCTCTAAGGTACTAGATGTGTTGTTGCTACTAGGGAGAAAGCAACAATCCTTTGTTCATAGAACAATCGTATTGTTTACTTTACACGCATTTCGTAAAGCAATAATCTGTTGCTTGCAACTTAATACTGGAGGGGGTTCGGATGATAACCTGAAGGTGGATTATTAGTCATAGATGCAGTTGGATGGCAGTCTATGTATTATGTTGTCATGCCCAATCAAGTCTCAAAGGAGTCAAGATGATTAGTATGTGCATGTATTGCTTTCTTGGTGTTTGTCAATTGCCCCGCTGTAATTTGTTCACCCAGCATGTTATCTATCTTAAGGAGAGCCACCTCTAGTGAACTATGGATCCCGGTCCTTGTCTTTTACATACAATCTACAATCTTTTACTGCTTTGTGTTTACTTTCTGCAAACTTTTACTTCTTTCCATTCGATACGTTTAATCCTTTGTTTTCCGCAAAACACGGTGAGATTGACAACCTCATCGCAAGTTGGGGACAAAGTTCTGTGGTTGTGTTGTGCAGGTCTCCACGTTGCTACTAGCGTCGGTAGTGCGCCCTACCAAAGCTCATCTAGTAACACCTTTGGGGTGTTTCCTTGCTCCTACTGGTTCGATTAAACCTTGGTTTCATAACTGAGGGAAAAATTGCTGCTGTGCTCATCGTACCTTTCTCTTGGGGTTCCCAACGAGCTCTACGTATAACGACGAGCACATCAAGATTTTCTAGCGCCGTTGCCGGGGAGTCAAGGACATCTTCACAAGGGGAGTCCCTCATAACCAATCTCTTTACTTTGTTATTTTTGTTTTGCTTAGTTTTCTTTTTGCTTTGTTTGCTTGTTTCTTTATCAAAAACACAAAAAAATTAGTTTTACAAGTTTGCTTTCTTATTTGAAAACCCAAAAAAATGACTACTCTTGAAAACACTAAGTTGTGTGACTTTACTAGCACCAACAACAATGATTTTATGAGCACACCTATTGCTCCACCTGTGGCTGAAAATACTTTCTTTGAGATAAAACTTGCTTTACTAAATCTTGTTATGAGAGAGCAATTTTCTTGTATTGGTAATGAAGATGCTGCTTCCCATCTAAATAACTTTGTTCAACTTTGTGAGATGCAAAAGCATAGGGATATAGATGGTGATATTATTAAATTGAAATTGTTTCCTTTCTCTTTGAGAGGAAAAGCTAAAGAATGGTTGAATTCCTTAACTAGGAATAGTATTGATTCTTGGACTAAGTGCAAAGATGCTTTTATTGTAAAATACTATCCTCCTGCTAAGATTATATCCATGAGAAGTGAAATAATGAAGTTTAAACAACTTGATAATGAGCATGTTGCTCAAGCTTGGGAAAGAATGAAATCTTTGGTAAAGTATTGTCCCACTCATGGACTGACTGCTCGGATGATAACCTGAAGGTGGATTATTAGTCATAGATGCAGTTGGATGGCGGTCTATGTATTATGTTGTAATGCCCAATCAAGTCTCAAAGGAGTCAAGATGATTAGTATTTGCATGTATTGTTTTCTCGGTGTTTGTCAATTGCCCCACTGTAATTTGTTCACCCAGCATGTTATCTATCTTAAGGAGAGCCACCTCTAGTGAACTATGGATCCCGGTCCTTGTCTTTTACATACAATCTACAATCTTTTACTGCTTTGTGTTTACTTTCTGCAAATTTTTACTTCTTTCCATTCAATACGTTTAATCCTTTGTTTTCCACAAAACACGGTGAGATTGATAACCTCATCACAAGTTGGGGACCCAGTTCTGTGGTTGTGTTGTGCAGGTCTCCACGTTTCTACTAGCACCGGTAGTGCACCCTGCCAAAGCTCAGCTAGTAACACCTTTGGGGTGTTTCCTTGCTCCTACTGGTTCGATTAAACCTTGGTTTCATAACTGAGGGAAAACTTGTTGTTGTGCTCATCGTACCTTCCTCTTGGGGTTCCCAACGAGCTCTACATCGAACGACGAGCACATCAGAGGGTCTCCCCCTGCGGGATTCGAAGGGGCAGCGCCCCTCGCGGTATCTCTGGGCGTCCAGTCATTTGTGAAAAATGAGAGATCAAATCTATACAATTTTCTTTAAGGATTTTGATCGGCAAATCAAATTTACCATAAACCGACCATAGTTCCGATTCGACCAAACTCCTTTGATCACGGTACGTCGATTCAGATCTAATTCCCGATTCGATCAGTCATATTGATCTTCACGTGATTCAAAAGGATTTATGTGTCACTGTCTACCCCGATGGCGGAAACCGACTGGTAGGGGTAAGTCGTTCGACGACCTTAGAATCACAATCACGGAAAATAAGATCATAGATCAATCCAGAACCACCGCCATACAGACGATCACATCATCCATATCAATCTACATATCACCATATGCAAACTTCCCAAACCTATGACTGAACAACATCGGCTCTGATACCACTGAAGGGAAATGGGTAGGCTACACTAGCGTAAAATAAAAAAATTCTACCGCGTCAACCAGGAATACTGTGGTCATAGATCATGGGATTACCACTAGATGCGCAGTTGTGAAACTCGATGAAGCACGTCGAGGCAGTGTAGATGTTCTACGTCTCCTTCTCGTCCTCGTCCCACGAGCAGCTCCCCTTTACGCGGCTCGTCCAAGTGCTACAGGTGCAGCACCTCCGAGGTATCCACACGTCCGGAGTGGAAGCCGTCACACGCCAGACTGCTAGGTCTGCACGTGCAACACATGCGGAAGAGGAGTGGCGGCTGGGTGGAATGCTCAACCCTATTCAGCTCGCCTCACTCTCTCTTATATAGGCATCCCTGGTGGGCTTCTACTTTAGCAGCCTATTAGCAGACTAAGCTTGGTCTAATTCGGATCCAATCCTCATTAGGCTTCCAGCCCCTAAAGTGTGTGAACCTATAGGTTCATACACATATAGACATGACACGAGTACACTTATTCTGTCAATAGTTGGTAGCGGCCTCTAGCAAGACGTGCCAACTCCTAAATGTATATAAAGATCATTCAGACGAACAATCACAAGGTTGAGTACATGTCTTTCCCTTTGCCTCACGATATTTGGTCTAGCTCCAAGCTGACCTCTCTTTCTCGATACTGTGATTCGGAATCCCTTTACTAGGTTAACTCTTAACCATATGTAGCACGGCCATGCATTTCTGGATCCGATCACTCGAGGGGCCCAGAGATATCTCTCTCAAGTAGAGAGGGGTAAATCCTATCTTGATTGACTGATGCCTTGCAGCATGTATCAGGACAAACCCGAAAGATACCTTTATAACTACCCAGTTACGGAGTAGTGTTTGATAGCCCCAAAGTAGGTCGATCCACATCTCAAGTACATGCGACAATCTCAGGTCTAAAGACAAAACGTACACGATGTGTAGAGAGAGCTACAAGTATTATTGCCAGTCTCATGTTGGGTCAGTCCAACCCCATGTTCATAACATGTGTCCACATCATTGGTTTGACATCTCCATGTCTATGACTTGCGAAGATAGTCATCAACCAATCGATGTGCTAGTCTAATATTCACGTGTGTCCTCACATTAACTCCGACTAGGGACAATTATTAGATAACCATACAAGTAAAGAGTTTCACAAACAATTCACATAATTGCCAATCAATACAAGCTGCCTGGTATATGGATATTCAAGGAACATTATAATAACTCATAGATACACATGAAATACAGTCATCTCTATGATTGTCTCTAGGGCATATTTCCTTCATAGGGCATATCTCCTTCAACTAAGGCGAGACTTTTGTCTAAATTTAGACCTATCAGTTTGTGTAATGTCTTATACAAGATTGCTTCCAAAGTTGTCGCCAACAGGCTGAAAATCTTCTTACCGGACATTATCTCAGAGTTCCAGAGTTCCAGGCAGGCTTATCACCGACAGTGCCCTTATTGCCTATAAAAGTCTGTATACGGTGAGAAGACAGCAGAGCAAAAGGCCCCTTTTTTCCCTTAAAGTGGATATGATGAAGGCTTATGGCAGGATCGAGTGGGAGTATCTGCATGCCTGCCTCATTAGGCTGGGCTTTGATTCTACTTGGGTGGCGTCGGTGATGAGATGCGTCACCACAGCACGATACGCCGTGAAGGTTAATGGTGACCTCACACCCCCAGTGGTGCCGTTGAGAGGAATTCGACAAGGCGACCCCATTAGTCCTTACTTGTTTCTTTTGTGTACAGAAGGGCTATCATGTTTATTGCTAAAGAAGGAGGGTCTTGGTGAGCTACAAGGGTTACGTAATGGTCGACAAGGCCCCTCTATATCACACTTACTCTTCGCAGATGATAGCATTTTCTTTGCACGAACTGCTTCTCAGAGTGTTGAAACGCTCAAAGGAGTTCTGGATTCTTATTGTGGGGCCTCTGGACAGAAAGTGAATCCGCAGAAATCCTCTGTTTTCTTTGGTAATAAATGCCAGGATAGCATCAAGAACATGGTGAAGGAGAAGTTGGAAGTCACCAATGAAGTTCTTCATGATCGTTACCTGGGCATGCCTACTGATATTGTTAGGGCAACCACATCATCCTTTAAATTCCTCTTGGAGAGGGTGTGGAGGAGTGCTACAAGTTGTTCTAGGCGGCCTTTGTCTCGAGCGGGGAAGGAGGTATGGCTCAAGTCGGTGGTGCAAGATATACCGAATCATATCATGAGCTGCTTCCAGGTGCCGGTCACGACAGGCGACAAGATGAAGGCTAGCGTTGCTGACCATTGGTGGTGTTTTGAGGATGGTTGTAAGAAGATGCACTGGAAATCCTAGGCATGGCTCTTGTCTCCGAAGTCTCTTGGTGGTATGGGTTTTAGAGATTTTGTTCTCTTCAACCAAGCTATGCTGGGCAAGCAGTGTTGGCGGCTCATTACTAAACCCTCTTCCTTGTGTGCGAGGGTCCTCAAGGGTCGCTACTACCCTGATACAGATTTCTTATCAGCGGTCAAGCCAAGATCCTCTTCGTTTACATGGCGCTCAATCCTGTTTGGGCGTGATCAGGTTTCACGAGGGATCAGGTGGGGCATTGGAACCGGAGATAACATCAGTATCATGAAGGATACTTGGATCCCTGGCTACCCGATTGGTACTTTTAAACCTCTTTCGTCAATCCCCAATCAAGCAAAGGTGCGATATCTGTTGAATGAGGAAGGTACTGGCTAGGAAGCAGACACTGTCAGGGCTTTCTTTCAGGATGAATTGCCTGAGTCTATTTTGCAGATCCCCATTAGTCGACGGGGAGGTGCTGATTTTGTCTCTTGGCCTCATGATAAGTTCGGAAACTATACTTTCAGATCAGCATATAACTTGGCTCGCACAGGCTCCTTCTTTGCTCGCCAAGCAAATGCAGGAAAAGGGGCTAGTTCTAACAGAGGCTCGGAGGAGAAGAATTGGAAGGCAGTCTGGTCAGTTAATGCTCCAGGGAAAATGAAAGTGGTGCTTTGGCAAATGATCCATGACTGTCTCCCTACAGGCCATCAGCTGCAGCATCGGCACATACCCGCCGAGGGCAACTGTGTGTTCTGTGGCCAGTATGAAAGAGTGTAGCACCTTTTCCTAATGTGCCCGGTTGTGAGATCTCTATGGGCCACGGTGAAGGAGCAATTCCCTCTTCATCTTCGGAGGAAGGAGCTTGTTTCTGCACGGCAATGGGTTTTTGATTTCCTGCGTAGAGAGAAGGAATCAAATGCTATGGTTTTGGCAGTCACTTGCTGACATATCTGGCAGGCTCGCAGTGATGCCAGGAACAATGGGGTGCAACCGGTGATTGCAAGGGTTGCCGCGCAGATTGTGGCTTATGTTAACATGATCTTCACCTATCTCTCAAGAGCTAGCAAAGTTGTACCTTCAGGAGTGGGAGGTCTGACGCCTAGGTGGAGTCCGCCTCCTCCAGGGACTATTTGTATGAACGTTGATGTTGCGCTATTTCCAGCTGAACGGCGGATGGGCGTGGGAGCTGTCGTGCGTGATCATAATGGCAACATCGTGCTCTCTCTTAGTGAGGGATTGGGGGTGTTTCCAGCCCCGGAATTGGCTGAGGCCTTGGCGGTCCGCCGGGCACTCATGGTGGTGAAGGATCAAAACTTCTCGAAGATCGCTGTGGTGTCAGACTGTCTTTCTCTGATACAACGGATTCTGTCCCAAGTTCGAGACCGCTCGTCTTTGGGTACGGTGATTGATGATATCAAGTCTCTAGCAACGGACCTCGAGTCCTGTTCTTTCAGCTTTTCTAGATGAAATTTAAATGTGGTAGCTCATAAATTGGCTCGTAGTTCGGAGCCCCTAGTTTGTAATGTTTCGGTTGATGTTGTCCTGGATTTTATCCAGGAAGAACTGTGTAATGATGTCTCCTGATCAATAAAATGCCACATTATCTCAAAAAAAAAAATAGGCCACGCTTTAGTGTGAGCTGCTAGGTCGCAAACTTGGCCGGTGACAGCAACTTGACTCCTCGAAACAGGCTTTCATCCCGCTTTATAAATAAAGCACACATATGAGATCGCTGCTGGGCTATGGAACATATTGCCCAAAGGAACAAACACCACAGGATACAAGGCGTTGGAGAGAACCCAAGCCCTACACGAAAAGGAAGAAGAAATAAAAGAAAAAGAAAGCCGAGAATGACGGTGTGCCAAAAACGGAAACAACTCGCAACCGGTGCCCCCCAGATAAGTACCACCACACATCCCGCAGTCCAAGGCGCATGCGTACCAAGACAGCACCTCCAAGAAGGGGAGTGACGACGACGACACTGCTGTCCGGGCGGGGCCTAGGGTTTCCCCCGGTACGCAGCGGGGGGTGGGGAAGGGAGGCCCCCGACACCCTTCAAGAAGGAAGGTGATACCCGCGGGCGTCACCGTGCCAGTGTCAACAGACAAGGATTTCCCGACCCCTCCAGACCCACCCTCCCGAGCCCGTGGAGGCTCGTGAAGTCCCACCACCGCATTGCAGCAAGGGTGCCACCGAACACGCCAACCGCCGCCCCAGACCCTACTCCTCCTCCCAACAGGGGGATCCGCCACAACGGCAAATCCCGGCCACCAAGTAACAGCACCATCGCCACCGAGCTCCCTCGGGCCTGCCGGACCACCGTCGGTCTGGGGATCTCACGTCACCTTCCGGAGCCACCTCCTGCAGAGGGAAGTCGTAGCCGTCCACCTTTTGGGGCCGCTGCCCCTGCTTCCACGAGCTCGAGTCCATACCATCGCCATCATCACATTCAGAAGGCCGTTGGGGAGGGAATGGTGATCGGGCGCTAGCACCTGTGGCTGTTAGTCCGCGTCGCCCCCAAGTGTGGGGCACTACCCACCACCACCCGAAGTGACCGCTGACCGGACACAGCGGCAAGGCCGATCAACCGGACTCAGGCCTAGATCAGCCCGCAGGCCCCGTAGGCCCAGATCAGCCTCGCCGCCGCACTGCTGCGTCTTGGGCTCGTCGCTGACCGAGCCCCGGCGAGCGTCCTCCCAGCACCACCACCACCGAGCCGTCCTTCCTCGAGCTCCGCCGCCGGAAGGGACACCGCCGCGCAGGCCGTCCCCGAGTTGCCCCTAGGGCACCACCCGGGACAGAGCCGTACCGCGCTGTCCAGGAGCTGACGAGGGTGAGACCGCCGCCTCATCTCCACCACTGGCCGAGCCCCCCCCCCCCCCCCCCCGACCGGCAGCGCCGCCCCTCGGGTTGCCGGCTCGCGGCCGCCAGATCTAGGGCGAGCCTAGGTCGCCGCCACCACCAGAGGCCCCCACGTAGCCCTCCCCGCCGCCCACCAGTCCCTGGCCTCGCCGCTAGGACCCGCTGCCGCGGCCCCGCGCCCCACGCCCACGTCGATGCCTCGCCCGAGGTCGACGGCCCGCGCCACCCCATCGCGCGGAGAGGAGAGAGCGCCCCGCCGCCGCCGACGCTGGCCGGGCTTTGCCCGTCAGCGGACCTTGGCGACGGCGAGGGGAGGGAAGGACGGAGGGAGGGCGTCCGGCGGCGGCGGAGTTAGGGTTTCCTCCCGGTCGCTCGCGGGAGCGACACGGGAGGGGGCGGTCTCTTTTTTTCTGTCATGTAGAATCACAGGAACCTGGACTCACCACATGATTTGGCGGTGTCGGAAAACCCTGCTTTGTGACAAACTCTTTATAAGGTGCATTGTGCGGCACACGAAGAAAAAAAACTAGTGGTGCGACGCCGACCATTTTGAGGTTTAAGTTTAGTTGTCGTGGCCTTTACAATAACTTTCCTTTTAGGTTTCGGATCGAGAAACAGTCCAGGCCAACACAAAAAAGATATAAGGGGATCATAAAATCGACCCCCTAGCCTATAGATACGCGTAAGTGCCTGTATAGATGTGGAACCCTTGGCGAGAGGGACATTTGAGACCGCGCGTTTCCAAGTCCCAACCTCATCCACCGCTACCGCCTCCTTCCCCGAAATCAGCATCCCGCCTTCGATTTCGACCACTGGAGAGTCGTCACGCCCATTCCACATCTGTGTGAGCCCTCGCAGCTCGAAGTTCCTCAGGATCCCGTTCGCGACGGAAGTAATCGAGCTCGCGGCCGCCATGGATCCCGTGTGCAGCTCGACGCTAGGCCCCGATTCGGCCACGCTGGAGCAGTAGTTGATGCACCTTCCGCTGATTTGGAGGTAGTGGCCCCGAGTCGACCCCACCGGCTATCAGTTTCCTGCGAAGTGCAATGCAATTTTTCTTTGATTTCTCTATGTTTTAGTTTTCCACGTAGATTTCTTGAGCGATTTGATTTTCACATAGGATTTTTGCGCGTATTGCAAATGAGTTTAGTATAGAATCCGTCCGAGCGTCCAATTTTTTTTCAAAGACTCGTCATCCTCGATGTTTCGGACATTGACGAGTTGTTCCATGACAACGGTTTGATATTTAGTGTGATTTGAACCTTTATCTGCATTCCGAACCATTCATTTTTTTTGTTTCATTATTTGAATTTGAACTATCGATATAATTTGGATTATTGTTGTATTGCGTGATGTTTTGAAACATTCATAATTTAGTTTATATTGGTATCATATTTACATGTTGCTATCCTAAATCACACATATGTGTTGAAATGTTGTAAAACCGAGCTCTGACCGAACAGATCCGGGAAACAAAAGTAGTAAAACGAAGGAATCCGCGCAAGACCTGAAAACAGTTTTACCGCATCCTTTATACGCGTTTTAAGGGACAACGTTTTAAAGGATCTGACAGCCACTCTTTTCGACAGCCACTTATTCATGCCCTCCGGACTCCATGTATCACTGATGAAAGAAAGTACTCCCTCTGTCTGAAAATAAATGACTTTAGTTGTCTAGATTCTTATGTACAGTTAGCAATTGGGAACATTCTAGGAACACGCTACAGGCCACAAGGAACATGTCTGGATTAATTTGTTCTATGGTTCAGTATGTTGCTGGGGAATACCTATGTATTATCTTTTGCTTTCGTAGAAAATTTGTTTGTGTGAAAAGTCTGTATGCTAAAATATGTCTAGAATTTAGGCCAATTTAAGTGAATTATTTTTAGGACGAAGGGAGTACATTGTTGGCATGCCTCTCTCCCAATCATATTGTCCTGCAGCTGGAGTTCCATCGGGTAGTGTTGGTGATTTAGGTGCAACGGAGGAGTGAACTCTATCCTCGCACCAAACAAGCATAAGAAAGAAGCAAACTCTGTGGTTGAAACCGAACTTCATTACTACTGTAATAGTACAGACGTACAGTACCCTTGGGTAATGCATGCGTCAGCTGCTCCCCGCGTAGAACCTTGTGCGTGCGCCTTGAAACATGAGTCCGCCGATCAGTCGATCCAGGGACTCGCGCGCGTCGCCGTCTCCGAAGATCCCCGTCGAAGAACAGGACTGTTGAGGACACCGCTGAATGATCCCCCCATACCAGAAATGTCTAGCATGCAAGCAACGGAGGTAGCTTGTCCCATGCAGAATCGCGGGCTGAAACCCGGTCAAACCGCTACTCATCTGGCTATAGCTTAGCTCGCTCGCACATCCATATCTGATGCAGACGGCAGAGCCGATGGTCAAGGCTTAGTCCGTCAGGCAAAAAAAAAAAAAAACTTGTGTCTACAGTCAAGGCTTAGTCCGTCAGTTAGTTCAGTATCTATGTATGTATGATCGTAGGACGTTGCGGCACACGCTAAACCGCGACGAAAACGTTGAACATGGAAAAAACGCTTGGGCCTGGGGTCTGGAGAGTATGCGGCTAGCTGGCTGCGGAAGGTCAAGGTCGCTGCGGAGACCGCGAGCGACAGGTCATGGGCGAAACTTTGATCGGCGCACAGGCGCGCGCACACATACCTGCTCTTCTTGTTAAGGTTTAGGGCACGTCAAGCCCATCATATCATGGCAAGATCACACGTACGTACGCAAGCTGCGAACCGATTTATTAGCGCATAGAAAGACCAGAACGCTGGCTGATCCGGGGATCGCTGCGTCGTGACTGTTTTTCTTCAGTAGTAAACAACAACGGCTGCCAGTTCGGCGTTCTTTGTTTATGGCGTACGTTTGGTTTTACACCGGATAAACTCGAGGATAAACCAGAGGTTTATATATAGAGTTTAATACTACAATGATCAGTCGCGGTCTCGTGACGCAGTGTCATCTCTGCGTGCATTAATCAATCGATGGATCCAAGAGGGTCTCCGTGCGCGCGTGCAGGTGCAGCGACCGCCGTGTAAACAAAGCAGAGACGTCGCGTCTGCAGGGCGTGGCAGCTAGCGTAGCGAGCGCGGGTCTCGTCAAAGGAGCCACACGTACGCACACTTTCACTTTCGGGATAAGCTCCCCCAGTCGCGGGTGTTCTCGTCCCGGTTCCCACTCGCGCCCACGGCCGATCGAGGTTTTTTTTGTTGATCTTCGTGACGTACGTACGGGTGTAAGCGGACCGGGACTTGATTAGCCAGTTTTGATCGATGTGACGGCGAACACACTGGCAATGATCGGAGCTGGAGTGCACGGGCAACCGTAAGCTGGAAGAGGACAAGGGTGCGGGCGTGTGCTGCTGGCCCGTCCGTTGAATCGGCGGCTCGATGGAGACAAGGAGTTGATCGATTGTGCTTTTCTTTGCATCGAGGAGAAAGAACCCGAACCGTCTCAACTTGGATAACGGCCAGACTGATCGCCCGATCGATCGATGGGGCCGTTCCAGACGATGATTGCTGGAAAAAAGGCCCAAGCCGTTCGTTGGTTTCTATCGGTTGATTAGCCTCGCGACGACGACGTCATCTCCTGCCAATCAGGGATCGGTGTACGAGCACGAGAGATTTGTCCTCACTATAGGTGACTTGCCTTCCATTACTTTCTTTCTCCCAAGATTATTTTTCTATGGGATTGGGCTTATCCGATTGTCCTTTCTTCGATCCGTGCATTACATAGGAGCGTGCTGACGCAGTTGCAAGTCATAGCTCTATTTTTAAGGCAAAGGAAGATCACCTTTTTTGGCCGCCAATATATTATTTTATCAATGCCAAAGAGCTTACAAAGGATATTAATTGGCCAATGCTAGGGGATAACGTCATTCGTGGTGCGATAAACTGCAACACTCGTGCGACCAACATATTGAAATCAATCAATGAAGAACACAACCCAAGTTTTCTCCATGAAGCCCACCTATGGATTTAATGACGGTGCCTTAAGAAAATATAGGTGGCACACGAGTGTTGTCCTCCCGGATCCGGTCAATAAAGACTATATATATATACCGAGGTTTACGCAAAAAAATATATTAAATTGCATGCACTAGCCAACACAATCAAATGTCCAAACTGATGGAAATGGCTAGGCAATTTATTTCAACACTCACCCTACGTCTCTTGCCCGTTGGCCTTTTGTGACGTTTGTTTGGGGAGCCACCATATTTATTTTTAATTCTTGCGTTGGCTAGGATTTGATCATATGACCTCCTGCTCTGATACCATATTGAATTGCATCCACTAGCCAACGCAATCAAAAGTCCGAACTGATGGAAAATGATAGACAATTTATTTTAACAAAATCAGCCCCACAATGTCAACGTTTGCTTCAGACATGGCGAGTGCATTGAACCACGAGTTGAGTTGGGTTTCGGATCGGAAAGGTTCCTCACTCAACAGCCAAGGAAGGCTACTACAAGAAATACGTTAACTTGTGACCTTTTATTAGTGATTGTGATTGAAATGGTCGTAGATTTACGACCATTTCACACCAAATGGTCGTAAGGCGTTTGAAAGGGGACACATGTTGAAAAACTACAACCATTTTTGTTAGAAATGTGATAGTTTATTTACACGAAATGGTCATAAATGGATAGCACTAGTTTAGAAACTTATTTTTAGCATATTATGACCAATTTAAATGGTCATGAATGTTAACTCGTGATGCCTTAAAATAATGGCCGGTCACCTCAGAATTTCACCTACGTGTCGTGTCATGTGTGAACTTTCCATTACTTGTGTGGATATCAGTAGGTTTAAATCTACCACTGACATATGTGACCTAAACATTGACCTAATGATCAGGAGGTCCAAGTAGATGGCCTATCCACTGACATGTGGGACTTGCCTGTCACGTGGCATTGACATATGGGACGTACCTACTATTTTATTTTTCTAAAAAAGGAAATAAAAATGTTTGAAGAAGGAGAGGATAAATACCAGCCTGGCCCAACCCACCGATCAGTCCGACAAGGACATTTCTCTTTTTATGCCTATCCCAAACCCTATGTATCATCTCTCCGGTTGCTACCTTTCCCCTGCATGAACCCCGCGCACGCGTGCCATCACCTGCATCGATAGCGCTCGATCTACACCATACCGTATATCTAACCCTAAGAATCGCCTACTCCATATTTTCGCCTCTCTTTCGAACCATCTTGACCAATCACCACTTCTTAGACTCCCCTCCACCACTCGTCGACGGTGGACTAGCACCTCAGCCTGACTTGTCCTGAGGCGACCGCTGGGGTGTGTCCAGCTTGGTCACGAGATGCCTCCATGCGAGAAGTAGCTGAAGGAGGGCTGAACTAGGCTGTCGCACATGCTCTTCATCCCCAGCGCTGATTAATCTGTCCATATAAGTTCATCAGGTCGTCAGATATATCTAGTCTGGACCACTTCACCAAGCCAATGGGTCTATCTTCCTTGTCCGATCTTTTTTAGTGTTTAGGTTTACTACAAACTGTACACTAAGAAGCATCCTGATACATTTGCTTCACAAGAGCTAAAATAAATCAGAGGGAGTATGATGGTAGGACGATGCGGCGCACGCTAAACCGCGACGAAAACCTTGAACAAGGAAAAAACGCGCGCTGGGGCCTTGGGGTCTGGGGAGGATGCGGTTAGCTGGCTGCGAAAGGTCAAGGTCGTTGCGGAGACTGAGAGCGACAGGTCATGGGCGAAACTTTGATCGGCACACAGGCGCGCGAGCGGAGCGCGCGCAAACACATACCTGCCCTTTTTTGTTAAGGTTTAGGGCACGCCCATCGTGGCAAGATCACACGTACGTACGCAAGCAAGTTACGAACCGATTTAGCGCACAGAAAGACCAGAACGCTGATCCGGGGATCGGTGCGGCGTGTGAGTGTGACTGTTTCTTCAGTAAACAACGGCCAGTTCGGTGTTCCTTGTTTATGCCGTTTTACACCGGATAAACACGGGGATAAACCAGAGTTGGAGTTTTAATGATCAGTCGCGGTCTCCTGATGCAGTGTCATCTCTACATTAATGAATCGAAGAGGGTCTCCGTGCACGCGTGTAGGGTCTATGTAAACAATGCACAGACGTCGCGTCTGCAGGACCGTGGCAGCTAGCGCGGGTCTCGTCAAAGGAGCCACACGTATACGCGCTTTCGCTTTCGGGACAAGGCCAACTCCAACGGGCCTAGCATTTCGGACACCGAATCGCGGTTGCAGGGGCGGACAGGCTGTCCGGGCTGAGGCCGTTTGCGGTGAGCAAGTTTGCCCTCGCTGCATCCTTTTCCCCTCTCTCTCCCCCCCCCCCCCCCCCCGGGCGCTGGTGAATCTTGGGGGGAGGACGCGGAGGAGGACATGGTACAGGAGTGGGAGGCCGACGAGGTGGAGGAGGAGGACATGGGAGAGTAGGAGGACGATGTCCACGGCGAAGTCGATAGTGCAGACGCAGCGCACTACGTCCTAGAGAAGCATGTCCTCGAGCTTTCTCCGGACTTGGCAGCGTGGGAGACCGTCGGTCAGCAACCCGGCAAGCGGTTGCGGCTAGAGTCTGTGGCCATGGCGAGGGAGACAGAAGCGGCCCTCGAGGAGCGCGACGAGCAGGAAGCGGAGGATTCGATGGAGGCCGAGAAGACCGCCCGACTCGCCGCTGAGGCCTCCGCGGAGGAGGGACGGCAGAGGCCACTGCCTTGGACCACATCTTGTCATGCCGGTGCCGAGGCATGGAGATCACCCACAGGCAGGTTGAGGCGGTCGCCTTGCGTGCGACGGTGACGGCCGCGGTCCAACGGGAGGCGGTGGCGGCATGCAACCGCACATCCGCAATGGCAGCGAGGACGCGGGAGGCTGAGACCCTCGCACGCCGCTGCAGGAGGCAGGCAGGAAAGGCGACCTTGGCGGCCCGACGGGCAAAGGCCTCCGGCCAGGACAGGGACGATGCAGTTAGAAAGTAGATTAGTTTAGGATAGTCCCAACTGTAACTTTAACTATTTTTATTTTCAATGAAAACAAATTATAAGCATTCTTTCTGTGTATGACGCTCGGGAGGACAGGCCCGGACGCCCCCCCCCCCCCCCCCCCCCCGCCCCCCGGCAATCCTAGCTCATTTTTTGCCATGGTTTGCGCCAAACGGACAAGACTGGGCCGCTCTCTCTATTTGCGGTGTGTGTTGGGCCGTGGTCTTGGTCCGGAAGGACATGATCAAACCGTTTGCGGGGAAGTTGGAGTTCACCTAAGGGCATCTCCACCAGGTTGAACCAAACAGGCGACCCAAAACGTCCGTTTTGGTCCGGATGGGTTGGGCCGCGGGAGATTTGGGTCGTGGTTCGGCCTGTCCGGACAACCGCGTCCAGCGGCGCGATCCATCTGTTTGTCCTGGCTATTGGCGCCATCGCTGGCCAATTTGGCAAATCCTTTGCCAATCAGCTTAAATACATATATAAATATACAAATTGTCAAGCATATAATATGACAGACGTGCACATTACTCTTTGGGCATCGCCAACAAGTGGCCAGTCGATCTGAAATACGCAAACGGGGGCAATATCATACACTATGTCCAAAAAGTGACAAGTTCCTCCAAAAAAAGTGGCATTCACCGCCGCCTTTGCCCTTCAAGCATCGCGGGCCCCGATGATCTGTTGGTTCCTCTCAACCCAAGCCCTGCGATCGGGGTCGGTGATGGTATCCAGGTCGGTGAGCATAGTGGTATTCTCCTCGGCCATGATCTTGGTTTCGGCCTACTTGGCCTTGGCCTTTGCCTCCAACACCATAGACCTGGCCTCGGCCTCCTTGTCCTTTGCTTCGGTCTCCTTGGCCTTGGCCTCGGCCTCCATGGCCTTTGCCTTGTCCTCAATCTCCATTATCGTAGCCTTGGCGTTGGCCTCCTCTACCTTAATAGACCTCGTCTGGAGCTTGACAAAGGTTTTGACGGTGGCCTCTTTCTCTTTGCGCCGCCTCTCCTTCCTCGGTGATGGCATCTTCCTTCTTCCCAGGAGCTACCTCAAGGTCTCCTGGAAGGCCAAGGACCCAGCCTGGCGGGCAATGTCGGCCTTCGTAGCCTTGTGGACACGGTTGGCAGTTTCGTCGCCTACAGGGTTGCCGACGCATTCACCATTGTCGTCTTCTAGGTCGATGACACCACCCGTCGAAGCATTGCCCTCGGAGTGGAGGTGACCGAACTGGTAGAGGGAGCCGGCCATGGCCAGGCTAGGAACAACGATGGTGCCACCGAAAGCGGCAGCCCGCGCCTCCTGCTACATGAGGATGATGGGCTGCTTGGCCGCGTTCACTGCCATATAGTCGGCGTTGGCCCTGGCCTGCGCGGTGAGGACGCGCTCGTTCTCCTCCCGTCGCTCCACATCAAGCTTGGCAGTGATGACCCGAGCTTTCGCGGCTCCCCGTCGGCCAGCGCGCTTCTCCGACTCAACCTTCCTCTCCTCCGCCGTCATATCCTTGGCCAGCTTCTTCGGTCGCCGTGCTTCTTGGCGAGGAGACCGCCAGAGGGCGCAACATCGGCCGTGGCGACGGGATCCATCGCTTCCTCTTCGCCAGTGGACATTTGGGAGAGGGTTTTTGGAGGGAGGAGTGGGGTGGTTTCTGTGCCACTGGCGGGAGGGACCGCCAAGGTGAAGGGAGGACGCGGGAGGACAAGCGCGCTGTTCGGACACAACCGTGACCCAAATTTGGTGCATGGATGGGTCGATCTGCGCGAGTCGGTTCGAACAGGTCGTCCCGCTGGGCCAGCGCGCAGCTGCCCGCCTAACTCGTGCGGACAGTGGACACGTTTGTACCGTTTCGGTCGATTCGGTGGAGATCTAAGTCGCAGGTTTCCTCGTCCCGGTTCACACTCGCGCCCACGGCCGATCTAGTTTTGTTTTGTTTATGACTCATGTTCGTGTACGAGCGTACAGGACCGGGACTTCATTAGCTAGTTTTTCGATCGTTTATTCCTCGATGTGACGTCGACACTGGCAATGATCGGAGCTGGAGTGCACGGGCAAGCGTAAACTGGCTGTCGTCGAAAGCTACAGAGGAAGAGGACAAGCAGGTTGCGTGCGTGTGCCGTTGAATCTGCCGGTAGATGGAGACAAGGAGTTGCAGTACCTTGATCAATCGTGCCTTTCTTTGCATCGAGGAGAAAGTGTTGGGGTTGGGAGGAGGATATAGACACACAACCTCCCACGCTCCAGGCTACGGTGAACCTTTGAGGATAGTTTCAATCAACAGATATGCAACAGAAATAAAACAACGAGCACATGCACAGGTGACATAAGGATTTACGTGGAAAAACCTCCTCAAGGTGAGGAGGAAAAACCACGGGTGCAGACCAGCCGGTCCACGCGAGCTTCACTATGAGCAACCTGGGTACAAAGTCTTCTCTAAAACATCTAGAGATATACAACACACTCAGCACGTTGCCAACCGGCAACAACAACAACCACCACTTGAGAGAAAGATTACAACAAAGTAGAGTATCTCAGTTTCTGTCCCCTTCAGTAATCAGCAAACTGCTCTTAAACCGCAGATCCAATCAGCACCAAACTTGGTAGACAAGCTGACATACGAGTACCCAATATACACACCGAATTTTAGGTCGATCGGACACCGTTTGCCTGCCCAAACTGTTCGTCTACCAAAACTGCTCTGTGTTGAAACTGCAGCAGTCCGAACTGAATAAACCGCTTCCAAATCTGAAGCTATACTGACCCAGACCTCAAGCCAGCTAACCAGATCGAAGTACTCAAAACAAGTAATGAGCTCACCAAGTTTGGAGTCAATCCAAGCACCCTTGAGCCTCCAAACACCAGCTTGAAGACAGACTGGTCAGATCTCAGAAATCTAGACATAAATCACCTCTTCTTCTTCTTCCTCTCTTCTCACTAGGTTGTGGTGTTCTTGTGTGTTCTCTCACCCTCTCACAGCTGCCACGATGGCTTGCTTACTCAACTCTCTGATTGAGACACTCACACACACAGCCACCAAGGGTGGCTAGGGTTTTCTTTTATACTCCTCTCTCAAGGAGCACCTCAGCCGTTAGATACGAACATCGATCAACGGTTGAAACATGTTGGACTTCACGGGCTGACGTTGGGCTGCCAACACACCTCCATGTGGAGGGACCTGGCCCAACAAACTCCCCCTCCCGACATCATGGAGGGTCTCACTGCCAACCGGCAGTCATGCCGGCGAGCCGACGGCATACCTCGAGCTTTCCCCTTGTCACCACCTTAGTCAACATATCAGCCCCATTGTCATCTGTGTGCACCTTCTCAATTTGCATTTGCTTGGAATTCAACACATCTCGAATCCAATGATAGCGCACATCAATATGCTTCGACCTTGAATGAAAACTTGCATTCTTACTTAGGTGAATGGCACTTTGGTGATCACAAAACAACACATACTTGTCTTGCTCAAAACCAAGCTCACAAGCCAATCGTTTCAGCCACAATAGCTCCTTGCTCGCCTCAGTTACTGCGATGAACTCGGCCTCAGTTGTGTTCAGCGCCACACACTTTTGCAACCTGCATTGCCATGCCACTGCTCTCCCTGAATGGGTAATCAAATAACCTGAAGTAGACTTCCTTCCATCGACATCTCCAGCCAACTCTGAATCTGAATATGCAATCAGCTTGGGCTCACTACCACCAAAGCAAAGCTTCATATTAGTGCTGCCCCAGAGATACCTCAAAATCCACTTCACGGCTTCCCAATGTGGTTTTCCTGGATTGGACATAAATCTGCTAACAGTACTAACCGCTTGAGCAATGTCAGGCCGTGTGCACACCATAGCATACATCAAACTCCTAATAGCTGAAGCATAAGGAACCTTTTGCATTTCCTTTTCCATGTCTTCACTTGAGGGACATTGCTTTTTACTCAACTTGAAATGAGCTGCGAGTGGACAACTCACTTCCTTTGCCTTGTCCATCTTGAACTTGCAAAGTATCTTCTCAATATATTTCTCTTGAGACAAGTACAACTTGTTGGATTTTCTGTCTCTCTCAATTCTCATGCCGAGAATACACTTTGCTGGACCCAAGTCTTTCATGGCAAAACTTTTGCTCAACTCTTTCTTTAGCCTAGCAATTCTTGAGATATTCTTGCCAACAATCAAGATATCATCCACATAGAGCAATAACATGATAAAATCATCACCTAAGAACCTCTGGATGAATACACAATGGTCTGAGCTACACCTCTTGTAGCCTTGCTCCCCCATGACAGATTCAAACTTCATGTACCATTGTCTTGGTGCTTGTTTCAGGCCATAGAGACTTTTCTTCAATTTGCACATATAGTCTTCTTTGCCTTTAACAAGAAACCCCTCAGGCTGCTCCATGTTGATTTCTTCCTCCAACTCTCCATGAAGGAAAGTTGTCTTCACATCCATTTGCTCAACCTCCAAGTTGAGACTTGCTGCCATGCCAAGGATCATACGGATTGATGTCATCTTCACCACCGGAGAAAATATTTCATCAAAGTCAATACCTTTTCTCTGGCTGAATCCTTTTACAACTAGCCTGGCCTTGTACCTTGGATGTGACGTGTGCTCTTCTTGCTTGATTCTGTAGACCCACTTGTTCTTTAGAACTTTCTTGCCCTTGGGCAACTTCACCAGCTCATAAGTATGATTCTTATGCAAGGAATCCATCTCTTCTTGCATAGCATTATTCCACTCCTTCTTGTTCTCATCTTTCATTGCATCTTGAAAGCACTCAGGTTCTGAACCATCAAACAATAACACCACATATTGGTCTGAATCGTACCTGGTGGAAGGAACACGGTCTCGGCTGGACCGTCTGAGTGGAGAAGCTGGTGGACTATCTGGTTCAGGTGCTTGCTAATCATGATCATCTTCTTCAGCATCATACTCTTGCTGCTGGGGAGCATCCTCACCTGTACCACTATGTGCATCACCTTGCACATCTTCTGCATCATCTTCTTCAGCTTCTTCTTCAGCTGAATCTATAGGAACTGGGTCAGAATCAGATCTGTCTTGCTGCTGATTTCGAGGAGGAACATGCACCGGAACTTGCACCGGAGCCTGCACCTTTGTCTTCACAATATCCTCAATTGTCTAGTCTTCAACAAACACAACATCACGGCTTCTCACAACCTTTCTTGCTATTGGATCATACAACTTATAGCCGAACTGATCACCTCCATAGCCAAGAAATATACACTGTCGTGTCTTTGAATCAAGCTTTGACCTTTCATCTTGAGGGATATGAACAAAGGCCTTGCACCCAAAGACCTTCAGGTGCTCATATGAGACGTCCTTATCATAAAAGACCCT
The DNA here is from genome assembly GCA_910589775.1 of Avena eriantha. NCBI lineage: Eukaryota > Viridiplantae > Streptophyta > Magnoliopsida > Poales > Poaceae > Avena > Avena eriantha. The sequence goes on from OU342740.1 coordinate 378,943,289, forward strand.
GTTTGGAACATCTCCCTGCAATGGATAATTTGGTGAGAGATTAATAAGATAAACTACAGTCAACAAAGCCTCACCCCAATAATGTTTAGGCAGCTTTGCACTCGATAGCAAGCATCTAACTCTCTCAACAATTGTCCTGTTCATCCTCTCAGCAAGACCATTCAGCTGTGGTGTCTTCGGAGGAGTAAATTGGTGCCTAATTCCCTGTTCCTTGCAATAGGCATCAAATGGGCCAATATACTCTCCCCCATTATCAGTGCGAATGCACTTGATCTTCTTCTCAGTTTCTCTCTCAACTGAGACTTGGAATTGCTTGAACATACTTAGCACTTGATGTTTGTTCTTCAAAACATAGACCCAAACCTTTCTGGAAAAGTCATCAATAAATGTGACAAAGTACTTTGCTCCACCCAATGACCTCACCGACATTTTGCAAACATCAGAATGTATCAAGTCCAGCACCTCGGGCTTCTTGTTAGGAGGTTGACTCTTGAACGCAACTCTGTGTTGCTTCCCCGCTAGACAATCTGAACATTTCTTGATATGAACTCCCTTCACACCTTTCAACAGATTTTTTTTCACTAGCACCGCCATCCCCTTCTCACTCATGTGCCCAAGCCTCTTGTGCCATAAGGCACACGCATCCTTTTTTTGCAACGCATTGACACAAGTAGCAGAAAGCTTAGCATGAACATGATACAAAACTGAAACCATGTTACCTTTAGCAACAATCAGATTTCCTTTGGTGAGCTTGTACTGTGTATTTCCAAATCTGCTCAAGTACCCATCTCTATCAAGCAATCCAACCGAGATAATGTTGAGCCGAAGGGCCTCAACATGTCTCACCGACTTGAGGACTAGTGTCGTACCATTTTTAGTCTCCAAGTGCACATCTCCTCTTCCAATGATTTTTGCTCTATCATTATTTCCCATCTTCACAACACCAAAATCACCCGCTGTGTAGTTGGTGAAGAGCTCTCTATGAGATGTAGCATGTATGGTAGCACCGCTGTCCGGAATCCAAGTCATCTCATCACCATCTGCAAGGCTGATGGTTCATCATAAACTACAGTGATCCTCTCCTCAATGGTGGAAACACTGCGGCCATCATGTTCTTCATGCATGACAAACATGATCTCCTCTACCGCAGCAATCCGGCCTCCCTCACTGTCACTGTCACTGTCGGTCTGTTTCTGAACTTTCTTCTTTTTCTTTTTGTCTTTCTTCCATTATTCACAATGCCACTTGATGTGGCCCTTCTCACGGCAGTGATGGCATATAACACCAGCATACTTGTCTTTGCCTCTTGATTTGCTTCTACTTCTTTCTCCTCCCTTACTCGGACCTTTACTCTTGCTTCTCCCCCGTGACTCGGTCACTAACATTTCAGAATGTGAGGAAGAACCGTCATTATCAGCAATTTTTTTGGACTCTTCATTTAGTACCTTGGTCTTTACAAGGTTCCAAGTGACAACTCCATTAGGTGCTGAATTGCACACGGTGACCTTAAAGGTCTCCCAAGTGTCCGGTAATGAGCCAAGTAGCAGCAAGGCTCGCACTTCATCTTCAAATGTAATTCCCATTGAAGATAGCTGATTTATAATACCCTGAAACTCATTTACATGATCTGCAATTGGAGCGCCCTCTTTGTACCTCAAACGCATCAATTTCTTGATCAAGAACATCTTGTTGGTACCTTATTTGCGGGCGTACAACTCCTCCAATTTCTGCCATAAGGTACGTGCATGTGTCTCCTCAATGATATGGTTCAAAACATTATCATCCACCCATTGGCGGATGAACCCACAAGCTTGGAGATGAAGTACCTCCCATTGATCTTCTTTCATATCGCTGGGCATCTCAGTGGAGAAAACTGGCATCCAGTAATCCTTCACATATAACAAGTCCTTCATCTTGCACTTCCAAGATTCATCATTTGTACCATTCAAAGAAATCATTCTGTTGGTATTCACTTCCATCCTTCATCACAAGCAAATGCAATCAGCCCAAAACAAACCTTGCTCTGAAACTGACTACAAAACTAAACCTCAGCTCTGATACCACTTTGTTGGGGTTGGGAGGAGGAGATAGACACACAACCTCCCACGCTCCAGCCTGCGGTGAACCTTCGAGGATAGTTTCAATCAACAAATATGCAGTGGAAATAAAACAACGAGCACATGCACAGGTAACACAAGGATTTATGTGGAAAAACCTCCTCAAAGTGAGGAGGAAAAAACCACGGATGCAGACCAACCGGTCCACGCGAGCTTCATTATGAGCAACCTAGGTACATAGTCTTCTCTAGAACATCTAGAGATATGCAACACACTCAACACGTTGCCAACCGGCAACAACAACAACAACAACCACTTGAGAGAAAGATTACAGCAAAGCAGAGTATCTCAGTTTTTGTCCCCTTCGGTAATCAGCAAACTACTCTTAAACCGCAGATCCAATCAGCACCAAGCTTGGTAGACAAGCTGACATATGAGTACCCAACATACACACCAAATTTCAGGTCAATCGGACACCGTTTTCCTGCTCAAACTGTTCGTCTACCAAAACTGCTCTGTGCTGAAACTGCAGCAGTCCGAACTGAATAAACCGCTTCCAAATCTGAAGCTATACTGACCCAGACCTCAAGCCAGCTAACCAGATCGAAATACTCAAACCAAGGAACGAGCTCACCAAGTTTGGAGTCAATCCAAGCACCCTTGAGCCTCCAAACACCAGCTTGAAGACAGACTGGTCAGATCTCAGAAATCACCTCTTCTTCTTCTTCCTCTCTTCTCACTAGGTTGTGGTGTTCTTGTGTGTTCTCTCACCCTCTCACATCAGCCACGATGGTTTGCTTGCTCAGCTCTCTGATTGAGACACTCACACACAGCCACCAAGGGTGGCTAGGGTTTTCTTTTATACTCCTCTCTCAAGGAGCACCTCAGCCGTTAGATACGAACATCGATCAATGGTTGAAACGTGTTGGACTTCACGGGCTGACGTTGGGCTGCCAACACACCTCCATGTGGAGGGACCTGGCCCAACAGAAAGAACCCGAACCGTCTGGACTTGGATAACGGCCAGACTGATCATCCGATGGGGCCGTTCCAGATGATTAGCCTCGCGACGTCGTCATATCTCCTGCCAATCATCAGGGATATAGGTGACCACGAGAGATTTTGTCCGGTACTAGTTGCTCCTCACTAGGTGACTTGCCTTCCATTACTTCCTTTCTTCCAAGATTAATTTTCTATGGGATTGGGCTTATCCTCCGGTTGTGTCTTCTTCGATCCGTGCATTACATAGGAGCAATGCTGACGCAGTTGCAAGTCATACCTCCGTTTTCTAGCCAACGAAAGAATCACCTTTTTGGCCGCCAATATTTTTTTCTCAATGCCAAACAGCTTACAAAAGCTAAGGATATTAATTGGCTAATGCTAAGTGATTCCGTCATTCGTGGTGCGATAAACTGCAACACTTACAAATAAACACATGACCATGCACAGAAAAAAACATTTATATAGTGTAGTGTTACCAAAACAATGTCTCCGAGAAGAAAGCAACGCTCATGTGACAAACTCATTGGAACACAGCCCAAGTTTTCAACATTAATCTCACCTATGGATTTAAGACGATGCCTTAAGAAATAGATGGCACACGAGTGTTGTCCTCGCCAGATCCGGTCAACAAAGACTATACCGAGGTTTACACATCAACACAGAAAATGCAACATTGTGATCCAATCTAGCCAATGAAGTAAAAAAATCAGCCCCACAATGTCAATGTATGCTTCCGACATGGCGAGTGCATCGAACTGCGAGTTGGGTTTTAGATCGGCAAGCTTCCTCACTCAACAGTGTCATGCCAAGGAAGGCCGCTACAAGAAATGTGTTAACTTGTGACCTTTTCTTAGTGAGGGTCGTAGATCTACGACCATTTCGCACAAAATGGCCGTAAGACATTTGGAAGGGTACAAACGCTGAAAACTACGACCATTTTTGTTACAAAAGTCATAATTTCCTTACACGAAATAGTCATAAATGGATAGCACTAGTTTAAAATTTTATTTTTAGCACCAATTTAAATGATCATGACTGCTAACTTGTGATGCCTTAAAATAATGGCCGGCCACCTCAGCAATCTCACTACGTGTCGTGTGTGTGAATTCCCCTTGTGTGGATAGAAGTAGGTTTAAATCTACCACTAACATATGTGACCTAATGATGACCAGGAGGTCCAACAAGATGGCGTATCCACTAACATGTGGCATTGACATGTAGGACCTACCTACTATTTTATTTTTCTAAAAAGGAAATAAAAAGGTTTTGAAGGAGAGGAAAAACACCGGCATGGTCCTATCCTCAAACCCTCTCTTGTCTCTCTAGTTCCTACCTCCCCCAGCACGAACCCTGCACGTAACGCCATCTCCTGCACCGATAGCGCTCAACTACACCATACATTATCTCTAACACTAATAAGCATCGTCTCTTCCCCACTATCACCCCTCTCGTCCCCTCTCTCGAACCACCTTAACCAACCACTATTGCTTAGACTCCCCTTCACCACTCGTCGACGGTGGACTAGCACCTCAACTTGACCCGTCCCGAGGCGACCACCTCAGATTGGTCATGAGATGCCTCCATGCAAGAAGTAGCTGAAGGAGGGCTCCTTTGGGCTATCACACATGCTCTTCGTCCTTGGAGATGATGAATCCGGCCATATAAGTCCACCGGGTCGTCGTCTTTCTAGACTAGACCACTTCACAAAGCCAGTGGGTCTCTCTCCCTTCTTTGAGCTCTCTCTCCTGGTTAATCTATCACAGTCTCTCTCTACAAGCACCCTTGGACATGATGGTGGAGCCTCGATGGGAGTGATGGCCCAAAATATATCGAGCTTGTTGGGGAACCCCAAGAGGAAGGTATGATGAGCACAGCAGCAAGTTTTCCCTCAGTTATGAAATCAAGGTTATCAATCCAGTAGGAGCAAGGAAACACCCCAAAGTCGTTGCTAGCTGAACTTTGGCAGGGCGCACTACCGGTGCTAGCAGCAACGTGGAGACCTGCACAACACAACCGCAGAACTCTTCCCCCAACTTGCGATGAGGTTGTCAATCTCACCGGTTTTGCTGAAAACAAAGGATTAAATGTATCGAGTGGAAAAAAGTAATAGTTTGCAGAAAGTAAACACAAAGCAGTAAACAGTTGTAGATTGATGATAAAAGAAAGGATCGGGATCCATAGTTCACTGGTGGTGGCTCTCCTTAAGATATATGACATGTTGGGTGAACAAATTACAGAGGGGCATTGACAAATATCGAGAAAGCATATAAGCATATACTACTCATCTTGACTCCTTTGAAATTCGATTGGACATTACAACATTATACATAGACCGCCATCCAACTACATCTATGACTAATAATCCACCTTTAGGTTATCATCTGAACCCCCTCCAGTTTTAAGTTGCAAGCAACGGATAATTGTATTACGAAATGCGTGTAAAGTAAACAATACGATTATTCTATGAACAAAGGATTGTTGTTTTCTCCCTAGTAGCAACATCACATCTAGTACCTTAGTGATTTCTATCACTTCCCCAGATTACCAGGGGCATGAACCCACTATCAAGCATAAATACTAACTCTTGGAGTTGCTAACATCTACTTGGCCAAGATAGCTACTAACAACGGAAATATGCAAGATCACAAATAACAAAGACATGATAGAATCAATAATCAATCTGAAATAGCATCTCAATATCCATCGGATCCCCGCAAACACAACATGTAGGATTACAAATAGATGATCTTGATCATGAACGGAGCTCACAAGATCTAAACATGATAGCACAAAGGAGAAGAACCAACCATCTAGCTACTACATGGACCCGTAGTCCAAGGATGAACTACTCACGCATCACACCGGAGGCTTGCATGGTGATGAAGAAGGCCTCCAGGGTGAATTCCCCTCTCCGGCAGGGTGCCGGGAACAGCTTCAGATCCCTCCTGATCTAGGGATGGAGATGACGGCGGCTACAGACTCTTCGTGGAATTTTGATCGGGTACTTAGGGTTTCTGTATCGGAGGAACCTTATAGGCAGAAGGAGAGGCCGAGGGGGTGCCTGGGGCAGCCAGACCACCCCCTGGCACGGGCCAAGCCTGGCTGCGCAACCAGGTGGTGTGGCCGGGCCCCAGCCCCTCTCCGTCTCATATTATGGCTCTAGGTGTCCCTCGGTGATGGCTTTTGTCCCGTCCAATTCCGAGAATATTCATTTTCTGACTTTTTCGAAACCAAAAACAGCAGAAAATAGGCAGCTGGCACTGTGGCTCTTGTTAATAGGTTAGTCCAAGAAATCATATGAAAAGTACTCCAAAGTGTGGACAAAACATAAGAAGGTAGATAAAACTAAGCATGGAACATCAAAAATTATGGATACGTTAGCAACGTATCAACATCCCCAAGCTTAACTCTTGCTCGTCCTCGAGTAGGTAAGTGATAAAAAAGAAAGAATAATTTTTGAGGTGAATGATGGCTCGGTGTTGATGTGGAGCTCGTTGGGGAACCCCAAGAGGAAGGTATGATGAGCACATCAGCAAGTTTCCCTCAGTTATGAAACCAAGGTTTAATCGAACTAGTAGGAGCAAGGAATGACCCCAAAGGTGTTACTAGCTGAGCCTTGCCAGGGGCACTACCGGTGCTAGTAGCAACGTGGAGACCTGCACAACACAACCACAGAACTTTGCCCCAACTTGCGATGAGGTTGTCAATCTCACCGGTTTTGCTGAAAACAAAGGGTTAAACGTATCGAATGGAAGGAAGTAATAGTTTGTAGAAAGTAAACACAAAGTAGTAAACAGTTTGTAGATTGTATGTAAAAGAAAGGACCAGGATCCATAGTTCACTAGAGGTGGCTCTCCTTAGATAGATAACATGCTGGGTGACCAAATTACAGCGGGGCAATTAACAAACATCGAGAAAGCATACATGCATATACTAATCATCTTGACTCCTTTGGAACTTGATCGGGCATTACAACATTATACATAGACCGCCATCCAACTGCATCTATGACTAATAATCCACCTTCAGGTTATTATCCGAACCCCCTCTAGTATTAAACATTATTGCTTTACGAATTGCGTGTAATGTAAACGATACGATTGTTCTATGAACAAAGGATTGTTGTTTTCTCCCAAGTAGCAACAACACATCTAGTACCTTAGAGATTTCTGTCACTTCCCCAGATTACCAGAGGCATGAACCCACTATCGAGCATAAATACTAACTCTTGGAGTTGCTAGCATCTACTTGGCCAAGATAGCTACTAACAACGGAAAGCATGCAAGATCACAAATAACAAAGACATGATAGAATCGATAATCAATCTGAAATAGCATCTCAATATCCATTGGATCCCCGCAAACACAACATGCAGAATTACATATAGATGATCTTAATCATGAACGGAGCTCACAAGATCTAGACATGAAAGCACAAAGGAGGAGAACCAGCCATCTAGCTACTACATGGATCCGTAGTCCAGAGATGAACTACTAACACATCACACCGGAGGCTTGCATGATGATGAAGAAGGCCTCCAGGGTGAATTCCCCTCTCCGGCAGGGTGCCTAGAAGAGCTTCAGATCCCTCCCGATCTAGGGATGGATATGACGGCGGCTACAGACTCTTTCGTGGATTTTTATCGGGTACTTAGGGTTTTGGTCCCAAGGGCAATATATAGGCGTAAGGAGAGGCCGAAGGCGTGCTGGGGTCGGCCAGACCACACCCTGGCACGGGCCAGGCCTGGCCACGCGGCTAGGTGGTGTGGCCTGAAGGGTTCCGTAGAAGAAAACAAAAAAATTCTATCTACTCGAACACTAATACCAGGATCTATACTATGTAGACATAAGTAACGGAGAAGGAATACAGTATTCATACCTTTGAAGAGAGAGGCACGCCTTACGCAGGAAGGCGTATATTGATGAAGACGAGCAGCACCCCAAGTGTGGTGCCTCCGAAGTTCGTCACACGTCTGGTGTAGTGGACGTCAACCGGGCTCCGATCCAGCCGAGCAGTAGAAGAAGTAGATGTCGGATCGCCGATCACACGACGGTAGTGTGAAGATGGAGAACTCAACCACGAGGTCCTCCCCAATATTACGGGGAAGTCCTTAGTAGAAGAGAGAGAGAGAGAGAATGAGAGGAATGGGTGTGTCTCCAAGGGGAAGGGGACCCCTATATATAGTAGGAGGGGGGCGCACCACCCAGGGGCCAGGCGGTGTGGGATGCGCACCACCCAGGGGCCAGGCGGTGTGGGACTATTCCCACACCCACCAGCCACCTTGGGGCAGCCGGCGGCCCTAGGTGGGCCCCACTCGGGTGGCCCATTAGCCCTAGGCCGGCTGGCCCCTCTCCCTTGGAGCCTTGCCCACTTGGGCCTCCCCTCGGGTGAGGCCCATTAGCAATATGGTGCCTTTTAAAATAACATAAAATATATATTTAATATTAATTCTCCAATTAACATTCAAATACACATATTATATTATTCCTTCATTCCGGAACATCTTCCGGACCCCTTTTCGATCTCCATCGGATGTTGCCGAAACTATTTCGGTGTCTCTCTCTCTATTTCTCATACGATACCTCATCTACCCTCAGCGTCCCCACCCTTAAGCGTGACATCCTTTGGTTCGGAAACACTCCGGACATGATAGAGATCACTCTCATATCAATGATCAACAGAGGGACCTGGATGGCCATGTGACCCCCGTGTGTTTCACGAATTCAATCGCTCGAACCGTGAGATAGTCGTTCCCCATTCCTTTTGTCATACGATACCTAATTCATTCGAGACTTGATCTTCGGTATCCCTATACCTTAGTTCTATCTCGTTACCGATGAACTTGTTTTCTCGTTCTCATGCCGTTGCATTCCTTGACCTAGTCACATGCTTGCAAGCTTCATCAATGCAACGTCACCGAGATGACCACATGTATCTATCCGTTACATGGACTAGACAAATCCTGGTCTTGATATGTACTCCTCTACGCATTCCTTCGGAAAACCCGAGTGGCACCTTTTTGATCACCCTGCTACGAGATGATTCTTGATAACCATCTAAGCTTCTTCCAGAATGGTGATTTGCATTACCTCACAGTCAAAGGATCAGGTTGCGAGGTTCTCTGTGTTTTATCATCAATGGTGAACTTTGTAACTAGATCTCATTATGATATAACGGTCGGATGTTTGTCTATCATGTTATTCAACTAATAACATGACCTCATTGTCAGTTGGCATAAATGCACATGATCTTGAAACATAGACCATCCTCATGACCAATGAACTAGTTCACTAGAGGTAACTAGAGACACGATTTGTTTACATACCACACGTGTATTAACGTTTCGTATTAACACAGTTATAGCACAGTATGAAACATATTATGAACATACAGGAGGTACATCAAATAATACACTTTATTATTTGCCTCTAGGGCATAACTCCTTCATGGCCGGCCTCCAGCCCTTCTCTGTCTCGTATTCTAGCATCAGATGTCTTCCGGAAAATAGGCACTTTGGCTTTTGTCCCGTCCAATTCCGAGAATATTCATTTTCTGACTTTCCTAGAACCAAAAACAGCAGAAAACAGGCAGCTGGCACTGTGGCTCTTGTTAATAGGTTAGTCCAAGAAATCATATGAAAAGTACTCCAAAGTATGGACAAAACACAAGAAAGTAGATAAAACCAAGCATGGAACATAAAAAATTATAGATACATTTGCAATGTATCAAAATCCCCAAGCTTAACTCCTGCTCGTCCTCGAGTAAGTGACAAAAAGAAAGAATAATTTTTTAGGTGACATGCACCATCATAAACTTGATCAAAGTAATTTGTAAAACATTGATAGCTGGGATCATAGTACTTCAATCATAACATGAAAGACAAAGTTCTAGCAATAAGACAAAGAAACTATGATGCAACATGAAAAGGCGCAAACAAAAGATTCATGAATAACAATGCTTTGCAAGACGTTTGTTTGTTTCAAATAAAGTAAACATAGCATAATAGCATTCAGCTTGTCCCTCATAGAGTAGCAAATATAAATGCATAGGACACCTTCAAAGTTCATAAGAGTGACTAGATACAAATAGTTTAAAACAAGCAATATCAAGGTATGCATTAATCAACTAGACAATGTACATAGAACTAAGAATGGACACTATGCTCTCAAAGTAGGTGCATAAAGATAGAAGGTGGAGACTCAATATAATGGTGGAAGAAAGGCCTTCATAGAAGGAAGTAGAGATTCAAGTTTCATAAAGAGCTTCCAAAAATTATGGTACTTATAGCTTTCATCTCTCATTGCCCCTATCGTAAGCATCTTGAAGGTGATTAAGGTTAAAGTGACACAACTAAGAGGATATGCTTGACAAGTTATAAACCGAAATGTCATGCCCCTTACTTACGAAGACCGAACCTCATGCTACTCAACTTTAGTCACAAGTAAGCTCTTGTCATTGTAAGTACATATGTATCATAAAGAACCGCCAACGGGGTACCCCTTGCACATGATAAAGGAGCTATCCCATAATCAAAATGACAAGGCAAGCAAACAATGAGCATCTCAGTGATCTTTTTATTTGCTATTTGCATAGGTTTTTATTGAGGATGCTTCATAGAGTGCTCATTATGGTGATGCTGCAAGTTTCCATCATGATTAAGCATGGCCTAGGCTAGTGGCCCAGGCGTTTCTCTAACACACATACAAACTCCATGATCTTACAAGTTCCACTTTTATTTCACACCGCCGAGATCCATAAGCAAAAGAACATGATATCAACGGGGTACAAAGTACAAGTGCAATGTTGAAAGCGTTCCCCATGATACATGGTTCTGCTAATTTCAACTTATAAAGCGCAAGCATATACGCAATAAAGAAGGACCCAATGGTTCAAGTTTATTAAAGGCAAGAAAAGTAAAGTGTGCCATCAAGTTAGTGAGAGCTTTAATCACTAGTTTTCTCATAACAAGTTTAATTCGGAAGGTAAACAAAAGCATGAATATACTTGGAATAGCATATGCTAGTAGGTAGGTATGGTGGACTCTTTGGGATAACTTGGTTTGGGGAGTTGGATGCATAAGTGGAACTCATACTTGGTTGTGGAGGCTAGCAAAAGACTGGGAGCGACAAACTAAGAGAGCAATAATGGTCATAATCATGCAGAGCGACAAAACATCATTGATCAAAGCATAAAGTGATACTACAAGTTAAAAACTAAAGTATCATAAAGGCTATGGTGACTTGAGATAGTCATAACATGGTGTGAGCATGTGCCAAGTCAACCCAAATAAAGCATCAAAGGAGAATACCACTATACTATGCTTTAATATGCTAAAACAACGCATGATTCATCCAAGGCACATTAAGCAGTCTCAATTGTTTATAACAAGTCATGCTACAGCAAAGAATACTAAGCAATAAATCTAAAACAATACAAGCATGGCATGACAAACCATAGGCCACAGTCAAAAACAAGCTCTCTTTACCACATAAGCATGAACTTTCCTACTCTTTTCCAAACCAAACCAAACTATTTGAAAACCAATGTATGAAAGAGGGGGTCCAACCAATTTATTCAGAAAACTAAACAAACCAAGCAAACGAAAAACCAAAACAAAAACGAAAGAGAAGACGCTCCAAGAACAACACAACTGTGCATGAAACAATAAAAATGAAGCGTTTGGAAGAAACCTAGGATTTTTATTGATGAAGAGGGGGGATGCCTTGGGCATGCTCAAGCTTTGACGCTTGTACTTCTTGGATATTTGTTGGAGTGACACGCGTGGCATCCCCAAGCTTGAGCTTTAGTCCATCCTTCATCTCATTACTCATTCCTTCCATACACCTGAAATTTTTCCTTCATACAAAACTTCACATAATCCTTATTAGCAACATTAGTGCACTGAAGATAATAGGTCTTAAGGTTCAGTTATAACATTAATAAACTTCCTTTAGAACACTAGCTACTGAAGCACTTCCCTCAAAAAGCTCAATTCCCCAAAAGAACTCAAAAAGGAATCAACAAGAAGCAAATGCAGAAAATGGCAGAAATCTGTTAAAACAGACCAGCAGGTAAATATGAATTTTTTCGAAGACCTTCTGTTGCTCAAATCAAAAAGTTTTGAACTAAATAAAGTTAGATAACAACCTGGGGCAGAAGCACAAAAATTCACTCCTCAAAAAGACGTTCAGAGATTTTACACAAATTTTTTACGGTGAAGCACAGAAATCTGTTTCGGGACAGCAACTTTCCCAATCATTACTTCTCTCTCATTAGAGGTTACTCTTGGCACAAAAAGCAAATAAAAAGGATAAGGAGCGGTTATTACTGAAATAATAACTTCCAAGACTCATCTAAAACTTTTAGGTTATCTCCAAGTACTTTTCTTTAACGCCTTTAAGTTAGGCATAAGAAGCAAGAAAAAGAATCAAGTGTTTGAAGAAGCATTAAAACCAAATTTCTTGCCCTTACCTCTCTTACTTTTATTCTTATCCTTGGGGAATTGCATGGTTCCCTTTTCCACATATATTATTGCTCCAAGGAGTTTCAATAGGGATCTTCCAAGTGTAATTTGTCCTTTTCCTACACATTCAATAACAAGATAATCAGTAGAAACCATTTTCCCTAGGATCTTTGTAAACACTCCTTCAACTATTCCAATGGGTAATATTGTGGCATTATTAGCAAGAAAAAATTCTTCTCCTCCTTTAGAAAGCCCCCAAAGATTCAAATATTTATAAATATCTTTAGGCATAAGACAAAATTCAGACATGATATCACAGCGAGCATGAAAAGTTTCATTGTTTATAGCAATCTTTACTATGGGAAGCCATTTTGAGGGTTCAGAATTTATTGGAACATAGTTATGATGCTCTCTAAGTGTATTATAACAATCTTTCAAACTAGCAGTACTGGTCTCAAGAGTATTCAATCTACCAAGTATGTTTATGAAGGAGGAATCAGATTTGCTAGGCAAGTTGTAAGTAAAGACCAACTTCTTTATGGCATTAACAACATCATTCTCATTGCATTGGAGGAAATCTCCTCCCACTACAGCTTCCAAAGCATATCTATAGCAAAGATCCATTCCAAGGTAAAAGCTGCTAAGGAACAAGCTTTGAGTCATTTTAGGTTCAGTTTTTTCATGTAGATCAGAGATTCTAGACCAAGCTTCTTTGAAACTCTCTTCAATTCCTTGTTTAAAAGTGAAAATCATTTCCTCAAACATAGTGATTGGAGCAATGCTAGATATAATGGCAACTTAAGATAGTAACTAATTTTGTGTGTGTTTTTAATAAACAAAGCAAACTAGTAAAACTATTTTTTTGTGTTTTTGATAAAGAAACAAGCAAACAAAGCAAAAGTAAACTAAGCAAAACAAAAATAACAAAGTAAAGAGATTGGTTATGAGGGACTCCCCTTGTGAAGATGTCCTTGACTCCCCGACAACAGCGCCAGAAAAAGAGCTTGATGGCTCAAAATATATCGAGCTCGTTGGGGAACCCCAAGAGGAAGGTATGATGAGCACAACAACAAGTTTTCCCTCAGTTATGAAACCAAGGTTATCAATCCAGTAGGAGCAAGGAAGCACCCCAAAGGCGTTGCTAGCTGAACTTTGGCAGGGCGCACTACCGGTGCCAGCAGCAATGTGGAGACCTGCACAACACAATCATAGAACTCTGCCCCCAACTTGCGATGATGTAGTCAATCTCACCAGTTTTGCTAAAAACAAAGGATTAAACGTATTGAGGGGAAGAAAGTAATAGTTTGCAGAAAGTAAGCAAAAAGCAGTAAACGGTTGTAGATTGATGATAAAAGAAAGGACCGGGATCCATAGTTCACTAGTGGTGGCTCTCCTTAAGATAGATGACATGTTGGGTGAACAAATTATAGCGGGCAATTGACAAACATCGAGAAAGCATACAAGCATATACTACTCATCTTGACTCCTTTGAGATTCGATTGGTCATTATAACATTATACATAGACCGCCATCCAACTGCAGCTATGACTAATAATCCACCTTCAGGTTATCATCCGAACCCCCTCCAGTATTAAGTTGCAAGCAACGGGTAATTGCATTACGAATTGCGTGTAAAGTAAACAATACGATTGTTCTATGAACAAAGAATTGTTGTTTTCTCCCTAGTAGCAACAGCACATCTAATACCTTTGAGATTTCTGTCACTTCCCTAGATTACCAGAGGCATGAACCCACTATCGAGCATAAATACTAACTCTTGGAGTTGCTAACATCTACTTGGCCAAGATAGCTACTAACAACGGAAATATGCAAGATCACAAATAATAAAGACATGATAGAATCAATAATCAATCTGAAATAGCATCTCAATATCCATCGGATCCCTGCAAACACAACATGTAGGATTACAAATAGATGATCTTGATCATGAACGGAGCTCACAAGATCTAAACATGATAGCACAAAGGAGAAGAACCAACCATCTAGCTACTACATGGACCCGTAGTCCAATGATGAACTACTCACGCATCACACCGGAGGCTTGCATGGTGATGAAAAAGGCCTCCAAGGTGAATTCCCCTCTCCGGCAGGGTGCCGGGAAGAGCTTCAGATCCCTCCTTATCTAGGGATGGAGATGACGGTGGCTACAGACTCTTTCGTGGAATTTTGATCGGATACTTAGGGTTTCTGTATCGGAGATAACTTATAGGCGGAAGGAGAGGCCGAGGGGGTGCCTGGGGTGGCCAGACCACCCCCTGGCGCAAGCCAAGCCTGGCCCCAGCCCCTCTCCGTCTCGTATTCTGGCTCCAGGTGTGCCTCGGTGAAAAACTAACTTTGGCTTTTGTCCCGTCCAATTCCGAGAATATTCATTTTCTGACTTTCTTAGAACCAAAAAAGCAGAAAATAGGCAGCTGGCACTATGGCTCTTGTTAATAGGTTAGTCCAAGAAATCATATGAAAAGTACTCCAAAGCATGGACAAAACATAAGAAAGTAGATAAAACCAAGCATGGAACATCAAAAATTATGGATACGTTAGCAACGTATCAGGGAGCATGGATGTGACTAGCGGCAGGCGAAGTACCACAAGTATCCGGCTTCTATGATCTCGACATCCACACGGAGGACTAGCGACAACGCCTGACCCGTCCGCTGGTGCTGCTAATCCGGCCTAGACCAGAGAAAGAATTTGTGCTTCTTCACTACCTCTAGGAGGGCATTCGGGTTCATCCATCTTCGTCACTATTGTCATTCTCGTATTCCTTACAGTCACGCTATGTGTTATCCATCCTTCCTCTATCACTAGTCCTCTTTGTGTTGCTTGTTGTAGTGTCATATTTCTGTTGCTTCTGGTAGAGTTTGATTATTAACACACATGTAGGTGATAAAATATAACTTTAATTAATCAAGTAAATCATGTTTATGTTGGTCTAGATTAATTTGGTAGCTCTAGGCATGGAAGGTTGTGTTAATTTGGACAAGCACTTGCAAATATTCACTTAGGTGGTACACTACTAGTCTATATTTAAGCCATCACCACCTCATTAATTTGTCCTTAGTTGTTCAATACATGGACCGTATCGTGATTACATTTTCTCATCCATACATTTCAGCTTTTCGTAGAAATATTATGTCGATAAGAGAATTTTCCACACATAAGATTTCTAGAATGCTTTCCATTAAGGTGTGAAAGAAAGTACGAGCATGGTATATATTATAGAAGTTAACAAAATTCTAAGTGGTAACAAAGTTTGTCTTTCTATATTAGTGGTGCCTATATATAGGACGCAGATTTTATAACATAGTGGCTACCTATGCACACGGTCACTGCCGTTGGATATAGAGATCATAGCTACAGACGGGATCAAGATTAAATGGGGTGTGTTGTTCGTGTCCTCCAGACCCCCTCTGGGGCCGGCCCTGGTACTATATTACAAGTTGGTGTAGTGATAGACTTGCATAGTGCTTATATGTTTTTCTTAGCACATATTTTTGTGCTTTGCGAATGGACTCGTGTCCTATCAAGTAGAATTTATGGTGTGCATGATGAAGTGTAAGACAAATCTTTTGAGATAGAACCGAGTTGTGTATTTCTTAGTGGTTGCTTGATAATATATTGGCTCTAATTATTTTATTGTATGTACATAATATATTGGCTCTAGTTATTTTTATTTTCTATTCATAATATATTGGCTCAAGTTTTTCCATTCTTCTCCACTGATTCATGTAACAAGGTGACTACGGAAGGCGGGATGAGAGTTCATTCCATTGTACCAAAGGTCATAGCCTAGTCACTGACTATGGTTATCCAGTGAGTTATACATATGGTTCATATGACAGTAGCATGAGCCCACTATGTGATCTCTATCAAAGGAGTTCCAGGGTGAAGAAGTATAAGAGACATGAAACCATACTCAGCAAAAAATATCTAGTTATTACACTTGTTCGACGGTCATAGTCTGATTTCCATTATATCCATTTTATATGATATGGCACACATATTCTAGCTTTTATTTAAAGTGTTTGTTCTAATTTAAATATTAGTTATTTATTGGAAAATTGAAATCTTAATAATTGGCCCTAACAACTGGGAGTCCGTGTTGGGGATATACTTTCCGGGTATCCTCACAGATCCTCACTGACCAGGGTGGCCCACTTCGGGTTAGAGCTTTGCTTCACGGGCGGCCCAGTTAGGGAGAGAAGACGGAGTCCAATCCGACTACGGGAAGGCCTAGAAGACTTACCGACTTGGGCCCATAATGTTACTTGTAGTTCAAGATGTACTCTGTAACCAACTCTTAGTCGTAGCCGGATTGATCTCTCCTGTAAACCCTAGGCCGGATATCTATATAAGCCGTCCTAGGGAGAGCCTTTAGGGCAACCCAATACTTTAGACCCTCAACTCGCACAGGCGAAACCCTTGTAACCCATATTCCGGCTCTGCCGTATTACTGGATTGCTAGCAGGAGTAGGGTCCGTCCAAAGCCGGCGGATTCGAACCTGGGTAAACTTGTGCGCTCACCGTCCCGGAACACCGTACGTCTCACACCCCTCTCTCCCGCACGCCTTGAGGACCCCCTCATGGCGTACTTGTCCTCAAACCGATGACAGTTGGCGCCCATCGTGGGGCAAGTGAGCTTCGGATCTGCATTCCGAGCGGAATCTGCAAGAATCGGAATCGGCGAGACCATCGCCGTCGGTCGCATCCTCTACGCCAGCGACGTCCCTCTCATCATTCTCGACGAGACTTGGATTCCGGCTAGGGAGGCCGTGACTGCCTACACAATCATGTCTTTTGGCGAGATCGATGTTTACATCGGTTTCGCTGAACCTGCCCAACCCACCCCAGCGGTGATGATAGAGGCAGAAGAATTTTCTGGGTCCCCTTTGTCCGCGGAGGCGGCAGAGTTCCGGATCTCAGATAACCCTAATCCCACCCAGCCCGCACCAGTTGCGGAGATAGTGGAGAAATCCGAGCCTGAAGAAGACCTCACGGTCCAAGTCGAATCTGGAGTGGATCTCCCTGGAGAACCCGGATCCCAGATCGACCCACCCGTGGAAGTCGAAATCCAGGAGGAGCACATCAGCGACACTGATTCCGACTCTGACGATGTCGGGACAGACATGCCTTTCCTCAGGTACACACTAAGATGTATGAATACTGCAAGGCGCTAGCGTAGAAGCAATCCTCGAAACCATTAAAAGTTTCGATATGGCTGATCGCAAAAGCCGCAGGTACCTCAGGAAGCATGCATCGCACTTCGTCGGATATGTTGGATCCGGATCCGGCTCTACCGATGCTGGAGAAAACACCGACTCGGTGCTAGAGGCAATTGGAACAAACGCTGATGTTCCCGCATCCTCGGATGAGTCCATGACGTCGTCAGATTTCCAAAAGTTCTCCGCGGAATATGACGAGGAGTACAACTCCAAAGCTGCAGAAGATGGAGAAGCCATGGACGAAGGATCCGGGGAACACTCTCCCAAAGTGCAGGATGATATGGAAGTTGGAGACAATCCCGGACTCCAGATGTCCGAAAGTACCGATCAGAGCTTGACTCCGGGAAACGGACCCAAAGCCGTCTTTGCTACCGGCGCTGCCAAGAAGGCAAAGAAGAAGAACAAGAAGAACAAGACCCCGACAAAAGACCCTCTGGCAGAGGAGGTGATTGCCGAGGAATACGAGGAAGACTCGGATGGAGCACTTATCCCAGACGAGCCGAAAAAAGAACCATCGGTGGATGGACATGTGATCACTGAAGGTGCGCGTAAACTCATCGATGCCGCATTAACCACACCTATCCCTACAGCTGCATAACTTACTGCAGACGAGCTGGACGAAAGGGCCCAAGCCCTAGAAGCGCGTCGTCAACAACTCCTTGATGAGGCCAAAAGCATCGAGGTGGAGAAGAAGCGCATGTCAAACAAGGAGTATATGTCCTGTCTACATCAGAAGACACGGAAGCGTCACATAGATGACAACCAATTCCCACGTGTCCGTGCCGTCCTTTTTGGAGATGAGATGGGGAAGCCACGGAAGGATAGCAACGGAGATTGGGTTTACCCAACACCAGTGCAAAATACCGTGGCAGCTCGCGAAATTCTATCGGCTAATCCAGGACCAGAGGAGATACGTTTGGGTATCAAACTACTCAATAAGGGACTGGAGCCGCAAAAAGTCGCCCTGTTTGGAAGCCAAAAGCTGGTCTCGGATTCCGACCAGTGTCGCACAGATCCGGCATGGGCTGGCGTAAGATCCCATTACGTTCGGGCGCAGTACATAACCCCGAACGCAGGGAAGACAATTATTCAAGAACCGGATCGTCATGACAGCACCGCAGAACTACACATAACTGGAGCAACGTCGCTCCAGCAGCAGAAAAAGACGCGATCGCTGCACTGATTCCGAGGAATCCTCCCTGAAAAGGAGAAGATAAAGAGAAACGTTGGGAGGAAGATCGTCAGAAAATGCCAGCTCCTAGACATGAAAACCGTCTGGCTGAGCCTTACCATGGTGGGAACGACGGACGAAGGAACGACGGAAACCACGTTGGCACAAACTGGCGGGGGCTCGTCATAGTCAAGAACCTCCCCGGAACCGGAATAATGACGCTCCAGACGGAGGCCAGCGATCAGCCGGAAACAACCCAGCTGCACCACCCTCTCCATAGCACAGTTATCACAATGGCCCCCAAGGAGGTCAAGGAGGACGACATGGCGGAGGAGGTGGTGGCAGAAGCCGAAGTCCGACTCCAAGGCACCGCAGCCATAGCCGATATTCAGGACGATCCCTATCCCCGAACGACGCAAGGCACAGGATCAACTCCAACATAGAGGCTCGGCGCTACAAAAACGATGACGTGTACGTGGGCCTAAAGTGCTTCGGACCACGGATCCGAGCTACAAAATTCCTGGAAGGATTTGCTATCTCAACACATATTCAAGCCTACGACGGCATTGCTCGGCCAGACTCCTGGTTACAGGACTTCTTCCAAGCTTGCTGCATCGCCAAAGGCGAAAACAGCCTGGTCGCAACCCGATATCTCCCACTTATGTTGCGGAAGACGGCACGATCTTGGCTCAATGAACTTCCGGCGAATACCATCCACAACTGGTATGACTTACAAAGTGCGTTCTTTGGAATTTCGAAGGCACATATCGGAGGCCTTGTACAGTTGGAGACCTACAACGTTGCACCCAGAAAGCCAGAGAAACTTGCCGAGATTATCTCGGACGATGGATTGACACCAAGAACTCCTACGAGGGAGTAAATGATCAAACTGCGATTGAAGCTTTCATTTCAGGTCTCCCAATTGGTTTACTGCGCCATCGCTTGAAGTGTGACAAGGTTACTGATCTGGGAGAGATGATAGAAACAACGAGCAAGTATGCAGATGCTGACGACGATGCAGAGGGATTACTCAACGTCCTGGTTGTACCTCAGTGAGCAAAGACAAAGCAACAGGCTCAAAAGCGCAAAAACACCTCGGAAGAAAAACCCAACACGGAGACGGCAGTAGTCACTACTGTTTCCGGGTCTGGAGGACAAGGAGGGCGCGGCGGAGGCCGCGGGCGTGGCCGTGGTACATCAAGGGTCCAAGGTAGAGGAGAGCAACAACCAGGTAAAACCTACACTTGGGCCGACATCGCCAATAACCCATGTGTGCATCACTTGGACGCCAATGGGGGCTCGTCCCACACCAACGCTGAATGTCGTTTTAACGACGACATCAAGAGAGATGATACCGCGGGCTACAAAGCTAAGCGGAAGAAGGTAAAGAAAAATCCCGAAAAAGACAAAGAGACCAAGGAAGATTCCGACATGTAGGAAGCCGACGCTTCAAATCCCAAGTCGGAAGGGAAGACAACTTTTCCTAGCAAGAAGGACACTTACGTCACCTTCCTCGGATCTCAACCAGCAAAGGACAAGAAAGCAGTTCTCCACGAGCTCAACGCAATAGTTCCGGCTGTCCCTCAGTATCTGGACTGGTCGGAAGTGGCAATAACGTTTGACCGCGCGGATCATCCGCCTAAATTACATAGGCGAGGAAAATACGCCTTAATCGTCAATCCACTTATTGACCGTTATGGTTTCTCCAAGACCCTCATGGACGGTGGTAGCAGCATCAATATTCTCTATGTAGAAACGCTACGCCAGATGAAGATCTCGGAAACACAGCTTAACCATAGCTCTGTGATTTTTCACGGAGTTGTCCCAGGAAGACAAACTAACTCCCTGGGAGAGATCACGTTGGATGTTACTTTTGGAACACCAAAAAATTATCGAACGGAGGCACTTTCCTTCGAAGTGGTCCCGTTCAAGAGCGCATTCCACCCTATATTCGGATGTCTGGCTTACTGGGCATTTATGGCTCGTCCGTGTTACATTTACAATATGATGAAAATTCCAGGTCCCAACGGCGTGATCACCATCAGGGGAGACCTGAAGAAAGCACGAGAGTGCGAGGATGGAAATGCCGCCTTCGTCGAAGCCGTGCTGCACGCCCAGGAGTACCAGGAGATCAAGAAGAGCATAGATCCGTCCGAGATGCCCACGACGAAGAAGGAGGTGACAAAGCCAAATCTGGAGTTCAAGGCATCAGAAGAGACGAAGACGACGCCATTGAAGGATGATGACCCCTCTAAGGTGACCCAGATAGGCACAAGCCTAAGTAGCGCATAGGAAAGAGCGCTCGTCAAGTTCCTCCGAGCAAATCAAGATATCTTCGCATGGCAGCCATCTGACATGACCGGAGTACCTAGGGAACTTGCCGAGCACTCTCTAAATGTAAACCCGAACGCTAAACCCGTCAAACAGTCCTTACGATGGTTTGGTGATGAAAAGCGTAAGGCAATAGCTAAGGAACTAGCGCGGCTCGAGTTAGCCGGATTCATAGAAGAGGTCATCCATACTGATTGGTCGGCCAACCCTGTAATGGTTCCTAAAAAGGACACCACTGATTTAAGGATGTGTGTTGATTATAGTGCCTTGAACAAGGCTTGTCCAAAAGATCCGTTCGCTCTGCCTAGAATTGGTCAAGTTATAGATTCTACGGCAGGCTCGGAACTCCTCTGTTTTCTCGACGCATATTCCGGTTATCACCAAATCCGGATGAAGGAATCTGACAAAATCAAGACTTCATTCATAACCCCTTTCGGAACCTTCTACTATGTTACGATGCCCTGAAGAACGCAGGCGCTACGTACCAGCGCACGATGCAACATTGCCTCCATGATCAACTCGGACGCAATGTACATGCATACGTGGATGATATCGTGGTCATGTCCAAAAAGAAGGAAACATTGATTTCCGACTTAGAGGAGACGTTCGCCAATTTACGAAAATACAACATCATGCTTAACCCGAAGAAATGCTTCTTTGGAATACCAGCCGGAAAATTGTTAGGTTTTATCGTGTCTCAATGAGGCATAGAGGTGAACCATGACAAGATCAAGGCTATTCTCAATATTTCCAGGCTAACTCGCCTGAAGGACGTACAAAGATTAACTGGTTGCATTGCTGCGGTCAGTCGATTTGTAAGCCGGCTTGGTGAAAGAGCCGCACCATTATACAAGATCCTGAAGAAAACCAAGGATTTTGTATGGACTGACGAAGCTGAAGCTGCACTACAAGACCTAAAGAAAGTACTCTCATCTGCTCCTATCCTTGCGGCGCCGGAACCTCAGGAACCGATGTTGCTTTACATTGCTACGACAAATAGGGTTGTCAGTATAGTTATGGTGGTGGAGAGACCAGAAGAAAATCAGGAGCACCTGGTGCAGCGTCCGACATACTTTGTCAGCGAGGTCCTGACAGAATCAAAACAGCGATATCTGCACTATCAAAAGTTGGCTTACGGTATTTTTTTGGCATCTCGTAAGTTACGACACTCTTTTCAGGAGCACCCAATTACCATGGTGAGCAAAGCTCCCATGAGAGATATAATCAACAATAGCGATGCCACAGGACGCGTCGCCAAATGGGGCATAGAGCTTGTAGCTTTCGATATTGAGTACAAACCCCGGACAACAATCAAATCCCAGATCCTTGCCGACTTTGTCGCTGATTGGACAGAGACCAAGGAGAACATGGTCCTCCCTGAGTCGGAATATTGGACCCTCTTTTTCGACGGGTCTAAGGCTCGAGGGGGCTCGGGGGCTGGCGTAGTGCTCAAATCACCCCAAGGAGATAAACTTTTATACGTATTGCAGATCCACTTCACAGCGACAAACAACATTGCCGAGTATGAAGCACTGCTGCATGGAATCCGGATTGCTATGGATATTGCCATCTGACGTTTGATGTGTTACGGAGATTCGGATCTTGTTGCTCAGCAAGTCTCGGATATTTGTAATGCAAATAAGCACATGGCAGTGTATAAAGTTGTCGTAGATGATCTATCTAAATCGTTCGAGGGGTTTGAAGTTTAACACATCCCCCGAGCAGAAAACGAGGAAGCAGATGCACTATCTCGAATAGGCTCCACGCGGAAAGAGGTTCCGGATGGCGCATTTTTAGAGCACCTCAAAGTTCCCTCGATAAAGGGAGTACATGAGGATTATCCGACCAAATCCGACTCCCCTTTAATAGCAGTTCTGGCTGTAATTCCCAGCTGGACTCGATCCTACCTTGATTACTTGGTAGATGGCAAATTACCCGAAGACGAGGTGCTAAGCCGGCAGATTATCCGACGAGCAAAAGCCTATACTATTGTTAAAGGTGAGCTCTATAAACGGAATGTTTCTGGGGTTTTTGAGCGCTGTGTATCTCCGGAAGAAGGAGTGGAAATCTTAAGAGAAATCCACGAAGGCGAGTGTGGTCACCACGCTGCAGTCAAATCTTTAGTGGCAAAAGCTTTTCGACATGGTTTTTTCTGGCTTACAGCTTAGGCAGATGCCGAACGATTAGTCAAGACATGCAAAGGCTGCCAAAAGTACGCCAAGCAAGCTCATGTTCCGGCTGATCAGCTGCGAACAATACCTATAACATGGCCTTTTGCGGTCTGGGGGCTTGATATGGTAGGACCTTTTAAACGAGCTCCAAATGGATTTACTCACCTCTTAGTGATGGTGGATAAATTCACGAAATGGATCGAGGCTAAACCTGTCACTAGTTTTGATGGAGCAACAGCCAAAAGATTTGTCAAGAATGTTATAATCCAGTATGGTTATCCGCATAGCATTATCACGGACAACGGGAGTAACTTTTCCATGGGAGGGTTGGCTGAATTCTGCGACGAGCAAAATATCCGGCTTGACATTCCGTCAGTCGCACATCCACAGGCTAACGGACAAGTCGAAAGAGCAAATGGTTTAATTCTACAAGGCTTGAAACTAAGACTCGAAGCACCACTGAGACGTGCTGCGGGGGCTTGGGCAGAGGAACTACCCTTGTAATTTGGAGTTTGCGAACAACTCCGAACAGGTCAACATGATATACACCTTTCTTCTTGGTCTATGGCACAGAAGCAGTTCTTCCTAGTGATTTGATTCATACTTCTCCTAGAGTGGCCGCGTATATCGAAGAGGATGCCGAGATTTCTCGACAAAATGATCTCGACTTAGACGAAGAAGTTCGCGTCGTTGCTGAAATGAGATCTACAGCCTATCAACAGAAGTTACGCAAGTATCATAGCTAGAGAGTCCGAACTAGATCTTTCAATAAAGGTGATTTGGTTCTCAGGCTTGTGCAACAAAGAAAGCACAAACTTTCCCCAATATGGGAAGGGCCCTTTTTAGTTAGTCGAGTATTGCACAATGGGTCGTACTACTTAACTGACATGAGGCCAGTCAAAGAAAGACCTTCTACTAAGAAGAGAAAGAGAGTTGGAGGCAGTACAAATCCGGATGAGTTAGATAGACCATGGAATATTGCTCAGCTACGTCCCTTTTATTCTTAGTTTTATCTTTCTTTGTAATCATACATATGTACATGCTCCGTGAGAAATAAAAGTTTTGGTTACCTCAAAGTTTTCCTGAGAAGTTTTTACCATCTTATTTCCTAATGATCGTGTCATAGTCGAAAATCCCAGAATGCTTGAAAGTACTTTATGCTCATGTTCGTTCTGGTTTAGATTTTCGATTCTAAAACTGCTACCTTCGGGTATAACTCTAAAAAATTCTAGTCTTTACTTGGGTTATTTGTCTGATTGCTGGATGCGGGTATCTTCCGAGTAGTGAATTGTTGGTACTGGAAGCCAGCTTTGTTTCCGAGTTTAAACTGGTTTAGCAATTGAGCTCCGTTGCTCGGCAAAGTTTCCGGCTGAAGGTTTAGCCGGCTCACGAAAGGGACAAGGCGGAAAGCCAGATAAACGATAAGTAGAGGCGGAAAATTCTAATTGCTTATGCAAATATTTCAGACACACAAATAATCTAAGACAAAAGTGCTGAATAGATAAAAAAAACTTAGCACTAGCAAAAGTCATAGTACTTAATATTTACAATCGCATCAGGTTTTTTCCGGAATAATAGATAGTTTTCTGGTCTATGATGCAGGAGGAGATGAAGGATCTGCCGGCTCGCTGGCTACTCCGCCTTGATATCTTGCCGAGATGTACGGATCCGAGGTGGTCCGTTCATCGTCGGAAACTCCTTCGACGTCTTCTGGAGGAGGTGGCGGAGTATCCACGCGGGTGAAGAAGGGCGTCTCATAGCTGGTCAGATCAGCTACGTGGCACCCATATCCGGCGCAGGAGTGCATGATGGCTTGAAGGTCTTGCTCCTGGCCGTCTTCGTCTACTTTGCAGTACCTTCTAGTCACTTGCCATATCTCCATGTTCCCATGGTGGCTCATGACCATGGTGAGAGCGTTCTGCGCAGCAGTCCGCGCGTAGGACATGTTCCAGTCCCGAACGAGCTGCGGCATCTCCTTGGCCTTCTCCCGCACCTGGAAGTCCGACATGCTTGGCATGTCCGGAATCCTGAGAGACTCGCCAATGTCCTCAAGGGACTGGCGGTAGTCATGAAGAAGATCACCAACTTGGGTAAGCCGGTGAGTGCGGGGTTCGGACGAGGAGGAGTCCGTCAAGTTCAGAGGACCTATACACAAAACAAGGATAAGAAAAAAAACGACATTGATGAAAGTCGAAGAAATAATAAGTCAGATAGATGGAACATACCAAGAATGACGTCGTCAATCTTGGCTTTCTCCTACCGGAGACTCTGGAGTTTAGCCCGGAGCGCCTGGGAGATATCCTTCTCTCTGCCAACCTCATTCTTGAGATCTGAGATAACCTTATCTTGAGCGGCAATCTTGAGATCGCGCTCTTCAGTGGTCATGGAGGAGGACTCGAGGACTTGAGCTATGCTCCTTTCATGATCCGCCTTGAGCTTATCCAGCTCTTGGCGAAGTCCCTTATTCTCCACCACTAAGGTTTTGAGGTTCTCGGCCTCTTCAATCATAGCGATGGATTGTTTTACCAACGCTGTAAGTCAAAAAGAACAACAGTTCAGAAAAATTCGACATTGAAAAAAGTAAAAGACAAGGTTTGAATCTCGAAATGTTTACCTTCGGCTTCATCCTTGGCTAACTTGAGCTCAGCATTTTTAAGCCGGAGAGCTTTGATTTCTCTCCGCTTATCACAGACATTTTTTAATAGATCCTGGTTATAGGAATACACTTTCTGTAAGTCAGAATACCCAAAGTCAGAAAGCTACTTAAGACTCGGGCTAATATTATTTGCTAAATATCAGCACGAGCCTTGGGGGCTACACTAGTTCGTTCTTTGGCATCCTAATGAAAGCATAAACCCGGATTTCTATATCCTACTTCATGCTTGGGGGCTAGAGGATATGATATAATATAAAGTAAAAAACAAGAGTTGGAATTCTGACTTACATATTGCTCGTGGGTGAGTTTTTCTAACCCCGCGTTCACCTCAGCTGCCACCTTCTCGGCGAGAGTAAGAGGAATTACTGGAGCTGTTGGAAGCTCGCCAGTCCTGATCCTCTCGTCGCGAAGGCGGACTTGGGCGAGAAGGTCAGAGAACTTGACGTCCTCTGCTTCTTGCGCTTCCTCTTCGGGGGATAGCTGGCTTTTGTCCAGGACTTGCCTGGCCAGCCGCTAGATCTCCTCTGCAGATTTCCGTGATAAGCCAAATTTGGCAAGTCCGGGGTTGCTAAGGAGGTTGTCGGCGAAGACTTCACCCGAGGGATCATTACCCGGAGAGGGTTCACCCTTATCTTGAGCTGACGCACCCACGGTGATGTCAGTGTGCGATCCAAGGATCACAGGCGCTGTTGGAGGAGCCGGATCTTCTGCAACAACCGGAGAAGGAGTAATCGCCGGTGTTGCAGAAGGTTGAGGGGCAGGAGTCGGAGGAGCCGTGGCAGGGGAAGCTATGGTAAGCTTCGTCTGTCGCAGGGGCTTTGCAGGAATCCCCTTCCCCTTACCCTTGACGAGAGGCTTTGCTCTGAGAATGTAGTAAAGTCGGAAATATTACATCTCAGAAAGAAATTCGAGAAAGGTACAAAGGCGGAAATTGTGAATGAAAGTTACCTCTTCACAACATGCACTTCCTTTGTGCCTACTGCCACTGTCGGAGCTTTGCGCTTCTTGAGCGCAAGGTCCGGCAATGGGACCACTTCAGTCTCCTGAGAAAACTCAGGAGGATATCCTTTGAGTGGAGCAAGCTCCGACTCTGGGAGATCAGCAAGCTGAAAACAAGAAAACATATCAGCATTGCAGTATATAACTTAAAAGATTGAAACACACAAAAGGTGTACTGATGGAAGCTTACAGCTACCACGGGGTTTTCCACCATGTGCATGTCCAGAGAAATCTCCGGAATTTTTCTCTCGATCCGCTCCTTGATCAGCCACTTGATCTGGCTTATGTAACCTTTGATGGTGTAGGCTTTGGGGCTGATGCGGAGAGAGTCTTTTTTGGAAGACGTGATGGAGTGCATCAGTCTATCCCCGTGGTACTGAAGTGGCTGGATCCGACGTGCGACCCAGCACTGGACTAAGTCGGATCCTTTCAGACCCTTGTGCTTGATAAGATATTCGATCCACCTCTTAGCGAGGATCAGATCGTCGGTGAGAGCCGGAGCGGCCTCATCCCAGGAAGGCTGGGCTGTGGCGGCTCCGTCGATAAAAGCCGGCAAAGAGTAGCTTTGCCGGGAGCCGGAATATCCCTATGATAGAAAAAAGTGGCTGGCCACTGTTTGACCGAGTCACTGGCAGAAATTTTGGGATATACCCGGTCTCGTCTAACAGAAAAACTAATAGTACCGGTGATATAAGGAACACCGGCAGTAATGGAATTTCTCCGGACATGGAAATAGTACCGGAAGAGAAGCAAACTCGGCCTAATGCCGAGAAAGCCCTTGCAAAGCGCGGCATATGCGCTCATCTCTAGAAGAGAATTGGGAGGAAGATTATGGAGTTGAACTCCATAGTGGTCAATCACCTCGGAGAAGAACTCTGAGGGAGGAAAGGACAAACCTCGGTCCAGATGGGTGCCGAAGTGGACGCGTTCGCCCTCGCGTGGATTGGGGACGGTTTCGCCGGAACCGCTCCCCCAGCCGCCGGCAGCGAGAAGCCCCTCCTTCTCCACGTTTTTGAGGCTGTCGTCGTCGAGGGCGCAGGGGATCCAGATTCCCCGGAAGCTCTCTTTCTCCGTCGCTGCTTCCGCCGCCGCCGCCGCTAGAGAAGAAGAAGAAGATGAAGCCATTTTTCTCTCCGGTGGAAAAGGGTGACCTTAAAGTGGCGGTGCTAGGAGCTCTGTGGGAGGAGGACGAAAGGGCTCTGGGCGCGCTGGAGGATTGGGAAGAAACGAACGGCGAAGGACTGGTGAAGAGGAGAAGAAGAAATCTAAACCCCTTATATCCACCTACTTGCGCCAAGATTCGTGCAAACGCTACAGTTTAATTAACACGCTTCATGGAAAGAACTGGGAAGGGCCCGCGCGATGATTGCGTCGCCTCGATCTCCACGCACGCATTGAAACGGCACCTCGGTTCCGCGAACCGCGGACCCACCAACGGTCGTGCTAACGGAACGTCTGTCAGATGACGTGACTTGACCATGCTTGTGTTAGGTAGCGTTAGATACCAAATTCCGGCTTAGTTTAAAAGCGAGCTGGAAAATCCGAGTAACTAATTGAAAGGTCCGACTTACTTTTAAGACCCGGATCGTATTTTTTATTGTGAAGTTTCAGGAACCCTTCAAGATTCTGCAAGCCGAAGATCAAGCTAGACGATGATAAAATCCGACTTTGGATCTTGGAGGCCTCCGGGGGCTACTGTTGGGGATATACTTTTCGGGTATCCTCACAGATCCACACTGGCCAGGGTGGCCCACTTCGGGTTAGAGCTTTGCTTCACGGGCGGCCCAGTTAGGGAGAGAAGACGGAGTCCAATCCGACTACGGGAAGGCCCAGAACACTTACCGACTTAGGCCCATAATGTTACTTGTAGTTCAAGATGTACTCTGTAACCAATTCTTAGTCGTAGCCGGATTGATCTCTCCTGTAAACCCTAGGCTGGATATCTATATAAGCCGTCCTAGGGAGTGCCTTTAGGGCAACCCAATATTATAGACCCTCAACTTGCACAGGCGAAACCCTTGTAACCCATATTCCGGCTCTGCCGTATTACTGGATTGCTAGCAGGAGTAGGGTCCATCCAAAGCCGGCGGATTCGAACCTAGGTAAACTTGTGCGCTCACCGTCCCGGAACACCGTACGTCTCACACCCCTCTCTTCCGCACGCCTCGAGGACCCCCTCATGGCGTACTTGTCCTCAAACCGACGACAGTCCGGGAGCTGTAACAACGGGCCCCATGTGCAAGCACATGATAGCTTGGTTCCACTTCCGAGAGAAGCTTATAATTGAGACCCATCTAACAAGTTGACACGTCGTTTAAAGAGGAACCATTGAGCCAAAAAGGCCAATACCCAAAAATAAGAAGGCTCAAGTGTTGGCTTGGCAAATTTGATAAAAAACTATAAATATCATGAATTGTTGGGCTTGACCAAAGTAGAGCACCAAACTGGACTATGTTGATTTTGATCTACGACCATTTAGTTTCTCATAGATTTACCACGTAGGGTTACACATGTTGGATCTGACATGGACGGGTAGATCACTAGCGACCAAAATTTTGGCCATAACTGGTTATGCACAAAAAAGGTCTTTATAATTCGTTAGCGACACTCAATTTTTGACTAATTGTTTTTTGTAACAAAAAGGTCATAAATGGATAACTATGACCAGCTAGTGACCAATATGGAGGGTCAAAAAATAGCACATTTCTTGTAGTGATGGAACCCCGAAGAATGCATGGTCACAAGGAGACGGTGTGTTGCCTCATAACCATGTTGTCCCTACGACCACCAATAGAGGCTATTATGCATCTCGGCTTCCATGCCATTGTCTCCTTCAGACAACCCCTATGACGAGAGAAACATACAAGCCCATGTCGTTAGCTTCATCCACTACAAGGGAACAATCGTGGTATTTTTAGTTAAGTTGGAAAAACTTGATGCCATCCTCTACTATGGAGGATCACCATGGCAGGAGAGATCAGCTAACTACCACCATCTGCCACGAGGTCTTTAGCCTTGGCATCCTCCGATGGTGGAGTGGATTGGGGGAGGAATACAACTAGGGCTAGAGAGGGGTGGAATTCATAGCTCCATATCGTGATGTTGTTTTGTTTAAACATCAAGGTTAACATAGAGGTACAAACATGTAGATCGTGTCCCAATTTTTTGATAAATGAACATTATAATAAGTTGATGATATAATTACATCAGGTCTCTAAGACAATATAATGTGGAGAGCTGGTTAAGACATCAAGCATGCACACAAAAAAATTATTAAGCTTAAAAGAAGCTAAGAAAGAACATGGACTTGCTACATGGGTCGATGACTCACATCAACGGGAACCAACCACCACCATTGGCAACATAGAAACTATAAAAGAGGTTCTCCTGCAAGTCCTCGAGGAAGGGAACAATGCATCGTTTTCATAGCCTGATCCAATCACGAAAGTAGATCATGGGGTTTCAACCTAGAGAAATTTCAATCTCTAGACACTTCTTGCATAATTTGATTGCTAGAAATCTACCACTGCTAGATACACATAATAAATGTTAGATCTATATTTTTACCCCAAAACTAACACTCGGTACATTAAAAGCACCACCAAGTATAAATTAGTTTGTTGTGCTACCCCACGTATTAGCCAAGAATCATTTCTCGTCACCCACAAAGTATGCACATGGATGACGAATAAAAAAAGAGTGATGAAGATCTAAGGTTGACGGAGTCAACATGGTATAAACGTGAAGTTGACTCCCTACTTTTTTTTAAAAAGGGGATGTATCCTGGCCTTTGCATCATGTTTTTATTACTGAAGGATCACAATCAATCTACTAAGTACCAAGCAACTAAAACAGAATAACAATACCGATATTTGTTAATGAGATTCGACGAACTGGCATACTCCCATGGGCATGATTGTGGGTGCTCCTCTCCTTGATACTGCAACACCGACCTCCCTAGGTATCAGCACATGCCGCCCATTCCTTTTGCATGCGTATCACTATCTAATCGTTACACTGTATGGTACCTCCCTCATTATATATGTGGTCAATGCTAGAAGTGTTCAACTCTAATCTTATCCACACCAAATACAACACCAAGATCAAGCGTGACTCATACACAATATATGATACAAGCTCAACATATGCACATAGCCATATTTAGTGCAGAGTTAACTTGTTTTGGTGGGATATGGAAGACATTGAACGTAGAGAGATTGTTCCTACTGGACCGGAAATACAACCATCCGAGTAGCCACCAATATATTGTTGTTGCTCATTTCGAAATATGCATCTGGTAGTCAAAAGCTAAGAGTCCATTCCATTCATGGAAACTTCGTAGGGATTATTACAATTTTGAGGAAGGAGTCTTCAGAATATACCACTATTGAATCCTAAAGCCTAGGACTTTAATTGAGTGTGGTGATTTAGAGAGTGGACCGCTAGCAAGTTGCCACGTGGCAACGTCGAGAATGGAAGTTGCCATCCCACCATGAAGTTAAAATTCGGTGGCCCCGAGTTCATGGCAAGAGGAGATAGGAATTCGAACATTTTTTTGATATAAATTTTGAAAATCTACGCTATTGATCTCATTATTCAAAATAATCGTAATTTTATCAAACTAACTTGCAGCCACCCTTGTATTTTAATAAACTCAATGAGCAATCCAGCCTATTTCTAATTAAGATTCACCTGATAAATCAATGCATAGATGTTGTTGTAAGTACTAGGTGCACGACTAGAGATCCTAGTGTGTTACTTCGACAGAATAGAGGCACTACTAGAGATCAATTGATATACTCTCAGATTATTGGGTCGCTTATGTATTTAGCTAGTGCTACGAGGCCTGACATCACTTTTGTTGTGAGCAAACTCAGTCGGTTTGTTTCAAATCCTGGAGATGATCATTGGCAAGCTCTTGAGAGAGTCATGCGCTATCTAAATGGCACTGCGAGCTACGACATTCACTATACTGGGTACCCAAGGGTGCTGGAGGGCTATAGTGATTCAAATTGGATATCTAATGCTGATGAGATAAAGGCCACGAGTGGATATGTATTTACACCTGGTGGTAGCGCTGTTTCTTGGAAGTATTGCAAGCAGACCATCTTAACGAGGTCAACTATGGAAGAAGAACTCGCAGGATTAGACATAGCCACTGTTGAAGCAGAGTGGCTTCGAGAACTCTTGATGGACTTACCTGTGGTTGAGAAACCTATACCCGCAATCCTAATGAAGTGTGATAATCAAATTGTAATTGTTAAAGTGAACAGTTCTAAGGATAACATGAAGTCCTCAAGACATGTGAAGAGGAGATTGAAATCTATCAAGAAAATGAGAAACTCCAAAGTTATTGCGTTGGATTATATCCAAACATCTAAGATTCTGGCAGATCCCTTCACAAAGGGCCTATCACGCAACATGATAGAAAATGCATCAAAGAAGATGGGTATGAGACCCACAATATAAGTTTTCCACAGTGGTAAACCACTCTATGTGATCGGAGATCCCATGAATTAGAATTGGGAGACAGCTGTTGGTTAACCGAGAGGAAAGTATCCCTACTTTAATCGCCACTCCGTGAAGATGCAATACTTTCCTATTTCTGCATGGCAGGTTGATTTATCTTAATGTGTTCTAAGTGGCTTAGTTTATACAGAGATGTCCTGGAGAACATCTTTTGAAGAACACACCTATGTGAGTCTGACTATTAAACGTCACAGTCTACGAGAGTTGGATGCTCTCTAATAAACTCATGAATGACTATGGAGTATGACACATAAGCTCCACCCGAGGGGAAGTCCCACGGCAGCCCAGTATTGGTCAAGGCTTTGTGTAAAGCTAGAATGCAGCAAACTTGCAGTTCAAGGCATAGTTTAGTGTACAATTTGCAAACTAGTGTAGCACAGAGTTCTAGGTGGAAGTTCAACTTAACAGTCTCCACTAGTACCAGTATATAAACAATGTTTTGGAACCATAGGCAAATTTATGTGTGCCTCTAGGATCTGGTGGGGGATTGTTGGAATTTTGCCTAATAAAGGCCTAGCCCATTTATACTATTCAACAATTCCTGAAATCCTAAAGGCCCACTTGGGCCATTCATGCAAGGCAAGAGGTGGGACAAAAGTTTAGTCCCACATTGCTAGTTGAGTGCAAGTTGGACCAGCTTATATGGTGAGCTCTTCCACCACTTGTACGAGCTTGAGAAGAGAAGACATATACACGCGCTCCTCCTCCTCCACCGCCCGCCTCGTCATGACGCGCGCGCGCCGCGGGTTGCGAGAATGCCTCGAGCCGAGAGCTTCTCTTTCTTTTTGCCACGCATAAATGGATAATAATTTGAGCAGTCTGCATGAGTGTATTTTTAATACGAACTCGGTGGAGATTTAATTCGAGCTTAGTGGAGGTTGTTCGGCTTCGGTCGATGCCTGCTCGTTTCCTCTCCTGACGCCGACTATTCGCCTGCCTACACGCGCTTATAAGAGTGAGAGGTCGCTCCTCTCCTCAGACACACCAACGCACACCCTTTGCGCCTCCAGTTCCAGAGCATTGCGCTGCTTAGATCTTCCCCATCCCGTCTTGCAGCGTGCACCGCGAGCTGGGACAGTAGGCCTCCGAGACCCCGCTGCTTCGAGTCCTGTATGGGAGAAGGGCGATAAGGTTTTTGGGGAGCGCTACCAGCGTGACTACTGGCTTCATCACGGACTCCTTCACGGATAGCGACTACGCCGATGTCTTCCCCAACAACGATTTCTTCCTCGACATCAACAATCTTTTTCTCGACAACATGGCTGATGATGGTGCCAACGCTAACGGGAACACTGGCGGTTCCCCTGCCATGATGTATATCATCTATCTTAATCTTGTTTCTCATATTCAGATAGTCTGTCGTATCTTCTGGTCTTTTTCTATTGTTTTGCCTGTATTTTATCTATCTTTTACTATGGTTAAATCTCTTGGAAAATTTCTCTTTTACTCAACAATCCAAAAACTTTATTATAGGCAATTTGCTCCAAGTGGTTTCGTTGCTTCTGTGAAGCCACCTATTTTTGGAGATTGTTTGTTTGCGGCCTGAAAGTTCATGGGCGAGTGCATGGTGGTACCCAAGTTGCCTATAATTGCCGCGTTTCGTAAAGTTGGGCTGCCAACTACTCAGAGAGGCCATTTCGACGCAAACTCATCGCACACCTGCCAAATACAAACATTTCGTTAAACTGCCCCGTGAAGTAGACGGTCGGGACCCACATGTCGGTCATCTGTCCGTGATGCGGGCGCCAACGCGGCAACCTCTTAGGCAAATCGAGGAACTAAGTGGATTGGATGCGTTGACTAATTTCACAAATCCATTCCCTACTTTCCCTTAGCACCGGTTGCGTCGAAATCCAGAGGATATTTATTGATTTAATTGTTAGGCCTAATACTTTATTGATTTCATTATTCAAAATAATCGTATATTTTATCAGACCAACTTGCAGCCACCCTTATCTAAATTTCATCTATGGAGCTATCTCGTGATATTTGCAAGAATATCTTGTATTTGAATAAACTCAATGAGCAGTCCACCATATATCTAATTAAGATTCACCTGATAAATCAATGCATAGATGTCGTTGTAAGTACTAGGTGCACGGCTAAATGTTTTAGGATGCTAGCCCCTGAGTTTCGATTTGCAATTTTGTTGGTCATCTACTCGTGCATATACTAGCTATGCAATGGGTCATGGAGCCACTTGCAGCGATCTGAGAATAAGGAACTCTTCATGAAGACATGTTATAACCAAGTTGGTATTCACTCAACATGGATAGCAGCGTAATCTATGCATTGGTCATTTGTCGCCTTAGGCTGCTTTGTCCTTTATATTAGATGTCAAGAGCCTGTGTCAAACTTTTTGTTTCATGTTTTGGACGAGCGCATCTTCGTTTTATGCATATGCCGGGTGTAACTCGGTCGTCAGTTGTATCGTCTTGGTGTGAACTATTGAGCTAGTAAAAATTCCCGCAATCGGAAAAAAAAGAAAAAGGAATGGATGGGAAATGGACATCGGCCGTGCCGCGCGGCGCCGGCCGGGGCAGACAAACGCAGGTGGCGCCATCGACGGCAACCCGTAGCACATATTCCCCACGATTCACACGAAAACCGCGGGCATCTAGGGTGTGTCATCGACACGTCCCTCTCGATCCCATCCCAAGCGCGTCCTTCCCCGGCCGGGTCCCCGCCGGCCGGCCCACGGCCGCCGTCTTTTTGACATTCCCCTACCGCGTCCCCTAAAGCGTTCAAACCCTTTGGCAACTCGATCCATCGCGAGTCCTCCACTCGCTAGCTTTACCCTCCTTTTTGGCCGGCAACATGCATATACCTAGTTTGCTCACGCACGCCGGAACGGCAGCGGCGGTGCCCACGTCGATCCAGGTGCAAGAGGCCGGATTCTCAGCACGTACATGTAGTATACGACAGTGAACATGTAACCCATCGAGACGAGAATATACGTACGTACATAGTGAGCACTTAAATACGTTTACGTATACATACGCCATAACACGCCGAGACTTGAATAATGGGCCAGATGAAGAACTTTTTAACCGTCGTCATCATGGAGCATATAGTAACGCCTGCACCTGGCCAAGCAACAAGCGCACTAGCTAGCATGTGTCATATTCTTCGAGCCCCTAACTTTGATTTTACTCTTCTCTGCTTTTTACCACCCCACTTACGTCGACCCACCGACTCACCGGCGGTCACCGCGCGCGTCAAGGTTAATTTGGAATTGATCATACCAAGGTGTGGTCCGGTTCGCCCCCAAAGTTGGACTCGATCGCCATTCTCTGCTCAAGTAAACCGATTTTTAACCGATCGCCCATATTCCATCACTCGATCTTCTGGTTAATTATATTAGTCCGCCGGCCGTGCGTGCACTTACGTAGCTAGCTGGTTAGTTTAGCAGTGTCGGTAGCTTCCTCGTGTGAATTATCCAATTCATTATCTGTCTAATCGACGCCGAGCGTGCAATGAACCCGTCGATCGTTTTGTTGACTTTCAGGTTGCAATGCATGTTCCTTTGTGAAAGATGAATCTTGAGATTAACTTACTCAAAGTGCCGACGTCATACAAGCGTGCGGCCATTGGTATATGAGCTTTAGTGTCTCTTACATTCATTGAATTCTTTGCTCAAGATACATTGAGTAAACATATACTACTCAAGCACAACACACCACATCGCATATACACATGTCTGCGTTGTACACAAGCTAGGGCGAAGAGATTGGAGGAACCTAAGGGCATGCAAAATGGTTGGTATGACGCAAAGTTGTCAGAATCGTGATTCTACCATGCGATTCTACGACTTTACGACCCAAATGGAGTGGATCGATT
This sequence comes from Avena eriantha, assembly GCA_910589775.1. Taxonomy (NCBI): domain Eukaryota; kingdom Viridiplantae; phylum Streptophyta; class Magnoliopsida; order Poales; family Poaceae; genus Avena; species Avena eriantha. Next base: position 378,979,748 of record OU342740.1, read on the forward strand.
CTATGATTCTACTAAGTAGAATCTACGATTTCACGATTCTAAAAGTTATGATCCTATGATCTACGATCCTACCATAGAGGCTTCGATCCGATTCAGAATCACGATTCTGACAACTTTGGTATGACGTTTTTATCTTAATCCCAGTACTTATAGATACCTTTTTATATACATACGACATGTAATAAACTACTTTAACAAAAATCAATAAAAATACACAGTACAACCCTACTATTTCCCTCAACAAAAATCTTGATATGACTATAAAACATGACTAATAATACTCCCTCCGGTCCAAATTATTGTTCTCAACTTTATCTAGATTCGGATGTATCTAGTTAAGTATTTAGATGCATTCGTATTTAGACAAAGTTGAGAACATTAATATGGACCGGAGGGAGTAGTTTATTTGTTACTCTATCTTATCTCTACTAATCAAACAGGTCTAGATATGCAGTGACGATGTTTTGGTTACCGGTCAGGAAATCCGGTAACCGGATATCCCCAGCACCCTCGGGAAACCGGTTTACCGGGCAAAAAAAATCCATTTTTTTTTAATAAAATTCCATTGTAAATTGTCATACCTAAGAATTTGACCGGAAAATCTCGACCACCCTCGGGATTGTTTTGCAGGTCGGGAACCAAAACCTTGGCTGTGAGAGAGATTGTTGCTAAGAAATCACATCTTAGTTAAGAGGAGAAGAACCCTTTTTTTAACTTTCTTTTTTCTCCACCTCAACATTTGTCCTACGTATCACTCCTAAGATACCACCCTTGTACATGACCTAAATCATTTGGAAACGTGTGTGCACCTGCCTCCTAGCTATACTATGGCAAAGTGGGGCCTTCGTTGCGATACCCAAAATTCAATCGATCAGATAGAACTCGGGTAATCTAACTAGGCACTGCCATATCTAGCCATAGATCCACGGTTCATTCCTCTGATTTGAATATTTTTTGGACATACATGAATAAAATAGATGAAGGTACACAATAACCCAAATTTTCTACTAAATATAGTAAAGCCACATTCAAACAAAAAAAGATTGGCTAGGATGTTGTTCACAATAAACACTTGTGCTTCATTCTTCTTGTGCAGGAGTTCGTAAAAGAGATATGAATGGATCGTAAAGTCCTTGCTTTTTCTCCAAAATGCATATTCTCGTCCACTATTACATGCTTCTAAAAAAACCTAAAGCTAGATTCATTGTCATGCACATTCGAATTCTACAGGGTTTAATTTGCAACAAAGTTTGTGAGATTCCAAGAAAGATGAAAAGCCAGAAAAGGTTTATGTGGATGAAAAGTTCCTTTAAAATACAATGTAAATGTATGGCCAGGAAAAAATCCTATCTAAGTCACATGAATCAAGAATAATTATTTGAAAAGATCATAAGTATTGTAGTACTCCGAAGTTCATAAAAGAGTTCTTTAACCCAAATAGAACCTTGGAGAGTACACCTCCCGGGTCCCTATAATTAAGAAAAAAAATGGATATTTATGGTCTTCAGACCATTACTCTCATCAGTAATTTCTACCATAGTTTATTTATACAACAATGAGGTGTATACAATATCTTTAACATATATATTATGGAAGTCGTTAAGTGTTTAGAGAAATGTAAGAATATTAAAAAGTATTAAAATAGTCCAAATATGTATAGAACATAATATTTTGTTGAACATGAGGTGTAGAGTACACCTCCCGGGTCCCTACAATTAAGAAAAAAAGGATATTTATGTTCTTCAAACCATTACTCTCATCGGCAATTTCTACCATAGTTTACTTATACAAGAAAGAGGTGTATACAATATCTTTCGCATGTATATTATGGAAGTCATTAAGTTTTTAGACAAATGTAAGAATATTAAAAAGTATTAAAATAGTTCAAATATGTACAGAACATAATATTTTGTTGAACATGAGGTGTATACAATATCTTTGGCATGATTTATGTTTCTTTTTCTTTCATGAATTTAGACCAAACAAAGAGGACTCACTTTTCGCGTAAACAAGCAAATTAGAAGCAATTTCTCTCATTTTCTCTTGCGTAATTCCTTGTGTTCGTAAATAACCATCTAAACTTTTAAGGAAATGTGAAAAAAGCATGCATGTTATGGGTAGAAACTTTCCCTTCTCGGTGAAAACAATAGAATTAGCTTTACAGAGATATTCCATGTTATGCATGTTATGGGTGAAAACAACATGACAATGTGAGAGCTCTTCGAGAATCATTTAATGAGGTATTATATAATCGCCACAATACATGTAACTTTGATGCAGTAAATTGTATATGTTGGTATAATGTTTAATTCCATTAAAAAAATGTGTGAGTCGGATATTTTGAATTGCTCAAAGCCCGTGAAGTTTGCTAATTTTTAATAAAAAAGTACATGCGATGCCATTTTTTCAAGCTTAAGCTGCATGATGAGTTCATGATTCCTGCAAGATAAGTTAAGCAGCACGCCGACACCTAATCAATGGCCACACATTAACAGTGGATTGAGTAGTCCATGTCATTAATCCATAAATTTGAACTCATGCGTGCATGATATAGTACATTCATGCATACTGCAAGAATATTGGCTTGTGAAGGTGACAAATTTCCTCCCTCGCAAACTTCCAATTAAGCTACGAGCCAGTGTCTCTGCAGCTCCTCTCAAGAAGGAAATTAGTCTACTTCACAGCCTATCTTCTCCATGGCAACCTCCACGATCTTATTGTGTATAATTACCTGCTCCCACGTTCTATACGTGTGTGTATACCATACCAACAACTAGCTAACGATCAAGAATTAATTAACCCTGTCAACTGATCTGTCATGCTCACGCACGGGTAGCGGCGGCGCCATGGCACTGGTCGAACCGTATGATGCGCTCCCTGCGCTGCGTGTGCGGCGCCGCCGGCGCAGCGGACGCGCCCGCGGGCGCCGCCTCGGCGGGGACGACGGGGAAGTGCCCGCCGCCGAAGGAGCGGGCATGGTCGTTGAGCGAGCGCTTGTGCTTGAAGTCGGAGCCGCATGCGCAGAACCAGCGCTTGCCGCAGTTCTTCTCGTGCGTGCGCCAGTCGCCCTTGACGGCGAAGGGCTTGGCGCAGCGGCGGCAGCCGAAGGGCTTGGCGCCGTGCTTGCGCCTGTAGTGCGTCTGCAGCGTGCGGAAGTCCTTGAGCGGCCGCGCGCGCGGGTGGGCCACGTTGTTCCGGCAGCCCGGCGCGCAGCAGTAGCAGCGCAGCCGCAGCAGCGAGAGCGCCGCCGCGTGGGAGGACTGGCCCGTGCCCTTGAGGGAGTCAGGGCCCTTCCGGTACTCTCGGCCGTGGCCCCACATGTGCATCTGCATGTTGTACACACGCATGATTAGTCTGGGCTGTTGTACGTACGTAGATGTACATGGATGATACAATGCAAAATTGCAATTAACTAGTGGAACGTGGAGTAAAGAAAAGGGAATACTACTATGTTCTTGCGATCGAGCGTGTGTGAGAGGAAAGATGTGTGAACTGAACTAGCCTGAATACTACGTGGACATGGTTATGATGACTGTGTGAACTGAATTAGCCGGCTTGGTACTAAATGGCCATTGTTATGGACTTATGGTGATTTGATCCCTACATGGAATATTTGCTAGGTGGTTATTCCGCCGCCAAGCATCATGAACATGCATGCATGGAGGAGACCGAGTTGGGAGTTTGGTACACGATCAACAGAAATTTATTTCGTGCACACGTTTCTAATTACAGTGTACACACTTGCTAATTAAGCTCCAAATATTGTGTTCTTTGGAGAGTAGAAATATATTCAAAATACAACTCGGTCAATTTAACTTGAGAATCATGCACGCGGTCTGAAAAACGAAGAAGGACCAAAGAAGCTAGGTCTATAGTATATAGAAGTATAGTTAGTCCAAGCAGCATCCAAATTAAAAAGAGGGAAATCAGGAATCGGGAATATATAGATATGAATCAGGCACCTGCATGTTGTTGTATCTGTTGAAGGTCTTGCTGCAGACGTGGCAGACGAACTGCACGGCGCCGATGTGTATCTGCGCCGGCGTCGGGATCCAGTACCGCCGGTGGCGGCAGCCATTATTGCTGCTCTCCTCCCCACCGAGACGCGCGTAGCCTGACCCCTCCACTGACTCGACCAATATCTCGCTAGGTTCTACTTGCACGCCTGCTTCCGCCTTGCAACTCTGATTACGCCTTGCTGGCTTCTCCTCTTCTTCCTCCTCCTCCTCGGTCTCCTCGTCATCCTCGTCCATTTCCGTGGGCGGCAGCGGCGGCGCCTCTTCTTCAGAGCTGTAGTAAGCGCCAGTCTCCGGCAAACCGATGTTGAGATCAACGCCGGCCTCTTCTGTGACGCTGCTCGCCTCTTCTTTGACAGGGTTCGCCTGCGCACCAACGGCGGCAGGGCTGCTCGTCTTGTCCCCACCTACCCCGAGCCTGCCAAGGAGTGGCAAACACAGCATGGTAGCTCGATCTTCGCCGCGCCCCCCGGGTGCTTGGTGGTGATCCGGCGACGACGAGGACGACATGGACGAGGAGGATGTCGGGGACGGCGGCGAGCGCGGCTTGAGCCACTCGTAGTAGGTAACGACGCCGAGACCCGCACCCTCCATCGCGCAAGCACTCAGCACCATGGATCAGCTTGGACCCCAAACCTGAATCGATCGATCTCTATGCAGTTAGATCTGCGCGCGTGTGTGTGTGTCTCACTTGTAGCGCGGGCCGCTCTATATATGTCTGGGGGTTTAGGCGCGGGGGGGGGGGGGGGGGGGGGGGGGGGGGGGGGGGGAATGTCACGGCCAGGAAGAAACCGGGAAAGGTAGCAAAGCTATATGGTGCGCCTTTGGTGTTGCTCTCCCCCAAGCTTTATATATATGCGCCCGTCGCGTCGTGCTCGTGTCGTGCGTCCCTTTGGAGCTGGGAAGGCTATGTATAGTCCTCGATCGATCGATCGATCGATCAGTTCGCGCGCGTGAGGTCAGCAGATTAAGCTGCTGGCCTGTGCGGGACCGGCCGGGCTGCATCTGCCTGCAGCAAGGCGGGTGTGAAAAGGGCGGGAGCTGTATGTATATAATCGGGGGGCCGGGCATCGATGGATCGATTGATGCCTAGAGCGAGCAGGCATGACAGCGAGGTTGACCGATGCATGTGGAATATGGTGCGCCGTGTGGGGCGCGATTCGCCGTGTGCATGTAATGCCAAGGTCGCTACTCAGATAGCCGCCGTCTCTGGGACGGCGGGCACAGATTGCCGCAAAGGAGGGTGGTACTAGGTTCTCGCGATCTCGCCGAATATATCGGTGAATTTTACAGCTAGTGGGAGTCAATTCGATCATCACCGGCGGCTGATGTAAAAAAACGTGTAGCCTGTGCTACTGGTATTCGACTGGAAATAGCTATAGGCCGCGCGGCGCGCGCTGAGATATCTCGATCGCTTCCAATCCTGACGTAGCGTACGTACTGCAGTGGGAATACTGAGATTGTGGTAGTACTAGTTAATAATACGGTGTACGGAGTAGATACTTAATAGAATGAATGATTGCTAGAGTACGTATCTATAGTATAAGAGCTGCGTCCCTTTCTAGCGAGGTACGTGTACGTATGCAGGTTGTTGGCAACACGCCTCTAGCTCTACACATGCTTTCGGCTCTAGTATGGATTATATGCACTAAACTATGTAGTAGCACTAATTAATACGCAGTCATACAAGAGAGAGATGGGGATACGCAATCCCATATGTGTGTCTTCTTTCCTATATGGCGTGTTTATTCGCATTTTCATTTGTGTACGTGTTACATGCTGGTACTGTTTATATTATCTGGCTTGAGGGCACATGATGATTGCGGACCTTGACCCCCTTGACCGTACACTTGTCCCCTGCAATGTGGAAATGGTGATCGAGCAGGGTTAGGTCTTGAGGATATCGGCCACTAGAATTCCTGGATTGCTTGCTTGGATTGGCATTCCTAGTTCCATATGAAAATATTGTAACTTATAAATATCTTTGGAAGAAAAAAATCTCTTAGATATAGTGCAACAATGAATCTAATCTCATAGATAGTGCAAATTGACTCCCCCAGCCTCTACACTTGACGGTGCACACAACCAATTATTATAAAGTATCATTTCGTGCAATCTTATACAAGAAGCGGGAGGCGGCGCACCTTGCGCACGAGGCCCAAGCTGCTGTCAGGCTCGGTCCGGCTGCCAACCATGGTGGGGGCCGTGGGTTGGTGGCTGGGTCGGGCCGCGACCTGGCGGTGGGCGCACCCCGTCCGGTGCACGGCCAAGGGAGCCGGGGCGACGGCTCGACGGAGAGGGTGCCGCTGAGTGGCCAGGTGGAGTGCTTCATGTTGGGGGGATACCCCGGGTAGGGCAACACCGGGGTATAAAGGCCGAGTTAGCCGAGGTACGGCGCGGTCAAAGCAAGTGCTGGCCGGGTCACCTCAAGGCAGGCCGAACCACGGAGTAACCCGGCCCGCACAACATCTCCTCAGCCGTAGCCCGGCCGACATAAAATATATGCCGGCCATATTTATCTGTCTATCATGCAGGTACCCTCGTAGCCGGGTTAGCCACGTGCTAGCCGGACTATCATATGGCTTCCAAGAGAAGGAAGGGATCTCCCGCTGGTCAAAAGGTGGCTTCATTGGCTGAAGCAAAGCAGAGAGGAGGACCAGCGGGTCAGGGGCGACCAAGGTGACGCGGGCAAACCTAGCCCGTGTCTGGTGATGCTTAAAGACAAGGATTACGTTGCAGGTTACGTCCAAAGACCGGACAAATCGTTAAAGAGAATAAAGAAGCATCTAGCTTTAACCAAGGAGCATATTCGGAGAATATGCTGCCACGTATGCCCTAGCTTTGTAACCCGGGCTCCCGTATATAAGGAGCACCGAGGCCTCCATAGAAGGGGACCGATCATTTTCTCTGTCTAAAATAGAACTCTAGAGCTAGCTTGTGGGGAGTAAGAGACATAGTCTCCTTCTCACCACTAGGTTGAAGAACACTTGTAAACACCATTGATATAGAGAATACAAGAACATCTGTGCGTGGAATCACCATGTTTTCCCTCCGTAGATTCCCCTAGCACACATTGGCCCCATCTTTAGCCTATCCATGGCATCTGCCGTGCCACCACCACGACAGTTGGCGCCCACCGTTGGGCTAGCGGTGCTAGCAAGGGTGAAAATCCGGACGGGAAGCATCTCCAGCACCGACGAGCGCGTCGTCTCCGGCCTGGTTCAGCGCTTTGGAGCGCTGGACTACATCAGCGACAACGCAGGGAGCTTCGGCAGGCACCCCCTCCCTTCGCATAACAGCGTCTTCATCAAACTTGGCGCGCATAAGATCTACGTCGGCGTAGACGAGTCATGTGTTCATCCACGGCACATCATCGAGGGAGGCAAACCACCTCTCATCGTAGCTCGTGGTGTGCGTATCACCCGCCCCACCAGCAGTGTTGAGGTCCTGATGACCGCGCCAGACGCGGAGGCAAGCAAGGGCCTGGCACCAGAGCCGGAGGGCACGCCAAAGCAGACCAGATCTAGATTTCCCCCACTAGAGAGGCCGGAGAATGTGCTCCAGCAGGCAATAGATAGCCTAGCAACGCCGATATCACCTGTGGTAGATCTGGCTCAGGCACAAGCTGAGTTAGAAGAAACTAGGCGGAAAATGTTAGCTAGGGCAAAGAAATTAGCGGAGCTGCATCAGTCCTTGAACATTACTTTGAGAGAATATGCAAAGGCAAACCGCATAGATGGAGTAAAAATCCGAGGCAAAAACCTGATCACTAAAATTGACAAGGAATACGAACCTAGGCCGGGTCAGACTAGCCACGATAGTAACAGGAGGGCTGGAGAGGTACAGTACCCCGGCTAAGAACCTCAGGACAGCAAATGCGGCAGCGTCCGAGTTAGAAGGTCTAACCAGTAAGGCCCGACAAAGGCAACAAGAGAGGGTAAACCACTTGGTGAGGGTCGCTTGCCAGCAAAATGAAGAAATGAACAAGGCAGACCTGGCACCACCGGGAGCATCACACGTGGTTCAATCAGCTAGAAATAACCCGGCAAGATCCGGGGGAGCCGCATCATCTCCGGGTCATAATCCCAGGAGAGAAGAGGTAGTAAACTCCGGGAGAAGGGATAAACAGATGGTTCCCTATGATTCGGTGAGGACAGGAAAACGCAAAGCAGTGCAAGTTGATGAAGATCGCCATAGTACCAGCCAAGGTGTGGTTGGCCGAGGTAACCACGACCAAGGCAATGTCGGTCAAAGGAATGTTGTCAACGACAATGCCGGACGGCGTGATCCCGCGGGAACAGGACAAAATGTACCTCGGCAGCAGCAGCAGCGTGCACCTCGGCAAGAGGGAAGTGTAGGACATGTAGCACAGTAGCGGTCGAGGCTGGGAAGCAGGAACTTGCAGCCAGATGATGCGAGGATGAAACTGGATTTAATTTACAGGTCAGAGCTAATTGAGGTACAAGGTCCTCCTGGTCCGGCATGCTTTGGGCCCTGGATCATGAAGGAGCCACCAATGCTGAACTTTCAGTTGGCCAGAGGAACCAGAACCTACGATGGTAGTACTAGGCCAGAGGATTGGCTGATTGATTATGCAACGGCAGTCAAGATCGCAACTTGAAATTTGAGATGGGCAGTGAAGTATGTGACACAGATGTTGGAAGGACCAGCGAGAGTTTGGCTGAACAACTTGCCGCCAAGAAGTATCAACTGTTGGCTGGATTTTGAGGAGTTATTCGTTAGCAACTTTTTGAGCACTTATAAGAGGCCCAACATGCCACAGACTCTGGCGTTATGCCGGCAAAGACCGAATGAGCCAGACCGGGATTTCTTGACTCAGTGGTGCAACATGCGTAACTCATGCGAGGGAGTAATTGAATCACAAGCAATTGTGTGGTTTGCCCAGGGCTGCAGATATGGCAGTATGCTGTGGCAGAGGCTACAATGAGATATGCTAACCACTTTGGCTGAGACAATCCGGATCACAGATTCGTATGCCTTGGGAGATCCAACGCAACCCCGGCTAATGTCAAGCGAGGCAAACGAGGAATATTACAACCGAGATGGCTCCGGGTCTTCAAGGAGAAATGATTTCCGAGGAAAGAGAAGGGACGAGCGTCCAGAATATAGATATAACTCACAGCATGTGGCAGTGGTAGACCGAGATCAGCCCAATGACGGCGCCAGCCAGCGCCAGAAAACTGGAGGGCAAAACTGGTAGCAGAAAAATGAAGGGAAGAAGCCTTGGACCCCGTAGCACAAAAAGCAGTGGCAAGAACGAAAAGATCGACCGAGGTATATGTTCGAATCTATGTTGGATCAACCTTGCAAGTTTCATACACCAAGTCCGAATAGTCCAGCAAATCACACGACCTGGCAATGTGAGTGGATGAGGAAGTTAGAACATGGCAGTTCGGGGAATGCTCAGGCACCTCAGAATGAAGCACCTAGAAATGAGGCACCACGACAACCATTACTAACTGAGGGAAATGGACAGCAACTAATGTTGCCACCACCACCGCCGAGGTACGAAAATCAGGAAAGAAGGGATGCGGTACATCAAGTAGACAATAATCAGCAACAAGCCCAAGGTTACCACACGAATGAGGGACGAACCGAGTACATGGAGCATCATCAAAGTTACTGTGTGTTTACCATGGAAGAAAATGACCAGAAAATCTTGCAGCGCCGGCATATGGAGGTAAACGCGGTAATGCCAGCAGTAGTGAGATATATACCCTGGGCGGATCAGGAGATTACGTGGAGTATTAAGGATCACCCAAAGATCATGCCTAGCCCTGGGACCTATGCACTAGTCCTGGATCCGACGTTCATCGGGCTAAATCTCAATGTGAGGTTTTCCAAAGTACTGATTGACAATGGCAGTAGCATCAACATTATGTACAAGGATACCATGCACAAGTTGGACCATGTGTTGGTTTGAAGGATGAAAAAGAAGAAGCATCGTCCAAGGGCTTTGTGCCTATTGGAATCAAGTAGAAGAAGAAGAAGAAGATCAAGTATGCCTTGGAGAAGAAGAAGAAGATGGAGTTCCTCATGGCTTTCTTCAAGACATCATCATCAAGATTTGAAGTGCAAGCTCAAGATGCGTCATCTCTAGAAGATCTCATTCTTGAAGCTTGCCATCCTCGGCAATCATGGGATGATGAAGACAAGTTCGAAGAAGAGGCTTCCCCCATGGAGTATGGGGGAGCATTTCTCAAGTCTTCATCAAAAAAGAGCAAGCAAGAGCAATCAAGAAAGGTGTTCCATCTTGAAGGTGACAAGATCGTCTACATCACGCTCAAGTGGGATGCTCAAGGCAAAGGTATGATCTTGATAGGGTTTCTATTTTACCGGTCTCTTGTAGTGTTGGGAGACCGGGTTTAGGATAGGTAGTTGTACTATCAAGAGGGGCTCTCGAGTGGGTGACTTGTTCGTATCTTTCGGAGAGAGCTTAAACCTTTGCATTCATAGCATCATCTTTCTTGGTTGTTGTTTGGTTCTTGTCCATGTGAGGATCTAGAGCTTTTGGTTATCTTCATAACAAGCTCTAGTTCATCAAAAATGGATTTCCCTTGCATATCTTATTGCGTTTTTGTTGGATTCTATGCGTCGTTATCTTTCCAACAAAATTAGTTTCATCTCGTTTGGAGTTCGGATGCAAAAAGTTGTGGCATTTCTGGTTCTGAAGTTTCTCTGACCGGAAGTACCGGCCAGACGCCGGAAGTACCACTTGGGCAGAAATTCCGCTGGTAGTACCGGTGTTAATACCGGCCCATCTTCCGGTGAACCCATTTTTGGTTCAGTATGCTCTCTGCCTGGTCTGTGCTATTTGACGGAACTTCGGTCGGAATCTTGGGCGGTAGTACCGGTGACCCACCGGTAGTACCGGCCGGCCTCGCTTTTGTGTTCGTTTGAACCTTGTTTTTGGACCGTTGGCTGAGTGCCACCGATAGTACCGGCCACCCACCGGTACTACCGGCCGTGCGCGATTCTGTGGGTAACGGGCAGATCGGGGAGCCCTTTAAAAGGAGCTCCCCTTTCCCCTTCGGCCCCAAAAAAAACTTGTTCTTCTTGGTTTTTGGCTTTCTCTCTCCTTCATTGTTGACCTTGAAGAGCTTGCCCTCTCCCCTTCTCCCTCCTATGATTCTTGCATCTTTTTGAGGGATTTGAGAGAGGAGATCTAGATCTACAAGCCCACCAAGCAAAGTCCCTTCTTTGTGAAGGAATCCTTGGGATCTAGATCTTGGAGAGTTTTGTGTTCTCCTCTTGTGTTCTTCCTCCCTTATTCCCCCAATAGCTTTTGTAGCTTTGGTGGAATTTGAGAGAGAAGGACTTGCCTCTTGCATTTGGTGCATAGGTTTGAGTTCTCCTCGGAGATTCGGCGAGTTCAAGCCCTTGGGCTTGTTTCTCTTGGGTTCTTGGATCCCTAGACGGTTGTGTGGAGTTGTGGTGTGTTCTTGGGGCTCCAACTGAGTTGTGGAGGTTCCCCAAGCTAGTTGGACTTTTGTGGCATTGTGGAGCCTTTGTGGCGTTTCTTGGGATCCCTCCAATTGAGTTGTGGAGATTGCCCCAAGCCTTATACGGGTTCGGTGACCGCCCTCAAGTGTCCCATAGTGGAACGTGAGTAGGCCTTTGTGGCGAGCTCACGGGAGAATAGGGTGAGCCTTTTGTGGTGTCGGTGAGTTGTGTGGCTCCGCATCCTTGGTGAGGCCTTGTGTGGCGTTGGGTGAGCATCGAGCCACCACACCTCGAGGTGAGCCATTTGTGGCGTTCGAAGTTCATTGCGCCCCCGCACCTCTCCAACGGAGACGTAGCTTCTTTGGAAGTGAACTTCGGGAAACAAATCATCGTCTCCGCGTCCATCGGTTATCTCTCAACCGAGCCCTTTACTTATGCAATTTACATTGTGATAGCCTTCGTGCTTGAAGTATTATATCTTGCTATCACCTTGTTGTTTATCTTGCTTAGCATAGGTTGTTGGTACACTTAGTGAAACTATTGGATATAGGTTTTGGCTCGATAAATTAAACGTTAAGTTTTATTCGCATTTATTGGAGCCTAAACCGTAATTATTTTAAAACGCCTATTCCCCCTCTAGGCGTCGTCCATTTCCCTTTCACCCGGGGACTACTTTGGCAAACCCGAGGACTGCCTCATCAAACCCGGGGGTAGTTTAGCCAGATTCGGCAGGAGTTATGTTCGTGGATGCGATGGAAATTGACAAAGAACCATTTCCCGTCCGGGCTATACCAGCTTGGGCCAAGCCAATATATGACTTCCTGAAAGAAGGATTTTTGTCGGATGAGGAGATATTCTCAAGGAAGATCGAAAGGAGAGCAAAGGCCTATACTATAATTAATGCCAAATTATATAAAAGAAGTGTGACAACAGTGCTGTAGCGGTGTGTTGGCCCGGAGGAAGGACTTGACATACTCCGAGATATTCACCAAGGAGAATGTGGCCACCATGACTGCTCAAGAGCATTAGTGGCGAAAGCTTTCTGGCATGGATTTTACTGGCCAAGTGCTTTGGAGCAAGCGGAAGATTTGGTGAGAAAATGCAATGGCTGTCAGAGATACGCCACGAAAATTCATTTACCAACGTTGGAACTCAAAACTATCCCCATTACTTGGCCACTTGCTGTATGGTGCCTAGACATGGTAGGGCCATTTAAGACGGCTAAAGGAGGAATGACCGACATCCTAGTTATGGTCGACAAATTCACCAAGTGGATTGAAGTGAAGCCAATTAAGAAATGTGATGGGGCAACAGCAGTAAAATTCCTCAAGGATATAATCTTGAGGTATGGCTATCCCCATAGCATCATAACTGATAATGGCACAAATTTCGTTGAAGGAGCATTTGCAGGGCTCCGCCGAGAAAAGAAGATCCGGCTAGATGTTACCTCAGTCGCCCACCCTGCATCGAACGGGCAAGTGGAAAGATCCAACGGACTAGTTCTGTCCGGGATAAAACCCCGGCTCATAGAGCCGCTGCAAAGATCAGTGGGGTGCTGGATAGAAGAACTACATGTAGTACTGTGGAGTTTAAGAACAACTCCAAATCGATCAACAGGCTATAGGCCATTCTTTCTGGTATATGGGGTAGAAGCTGTATTACCAGCCGACATAGAGCATGATTCACCAAGAGTCACCCAATACACAGAAGCCGAAGTGCGTGAAGCCCAGCAAAATGATGTTGATCTGCTGGAAGAAGCGAGAGAACTGGCCTTGTCCAGATCTGCCATATATCAGCAAAATCTCCGACGTTATCATAGCCAGAAAATAAACCCCCGAGTCTTCCGGGAGGGTGACTTGGTACTCCGGTTGATACAGCGCACTGCTGGTATGCATAAGATATCCCCTCCATGGGAAGGACCTTTCATTGTAAGCAAAGCCTTGCACAATGATTCCTACTATCTTATTGATGCACAGCCACAGGAAAAGAACAAGGCGGACAGGTCCGGAGAAGAATCTAAGCGACCATGGAATGTAGCACTACTTCGTCCCTTTTATACCTATCAAAGCTGTGAATGTATCCGAGTCTCTCGCATGTCAGTATGTATATTGGCAACGAGCTTATCAATGAAATTTCGGCACACCAGCAAAAACTCGGGGACTGCCATAATAATTGTCCTTTGTTTCCATATTTTTATGTCGACTGGGTTAAGTTGCTTATATCTTAGTCGGATTCGTAATGTGTGAGCACCAAAAACCCAACTCTTCGACTTTGCTATTGCCCAACAAGAATTGGCTTCATGGCAAGCAAGAGAACAAGTTTGGAATGGCAAAGCACATGAAAAACGACAAAGGAAAAGAACTTAAGCGGGCCGACAGTTGTTATTCGGACTAACCCTTTGTTTACTATATTTATCTAATGCTGGATTATTTTGAGCTAATCTCAAAGTTTCAAGTATTGTTAAGTCAATTTTTTGAACCTCGGACTCGTAAGTCAAAAAACCGAATCAAGGTAGACGCGAGCCGAGTCAAAAATTGGGGGAACAAGAAAACGAAACTCGGGGACTTCGCCCCCGATAATCCAGCATTAAGAACTTAGTTTCAAACAATGAATTGTAGCAGAACCAAACCAAAGTACTTAGATACATTTTCGCCCGGCATTCCGGGGATCTAACAAATATGATCAAGTGTTTTTAAGGGGCAGCATCCGAGTCATCGGCCAAAGAAGGAGGTACTTCGGAATTTGGGGGAGAGCCGCTAGCCTCGGCCTCATCCTCAGGATTGGCCTCGCCATCCCCCGGTTCTTCGGCCTCGTCGCCAAGCTCGGAGGCCTCACCTTCACTCCCTTCATCTTCATCTTCAGAAGCAACCTCATCATCGAAAACGTCAAGGTAGCTCGGCCCATCATTCCAAGCGTGGCAGAAGGAATACTGAATAAGTTTGTTAGCATAGGCTTTGCGGCGCGCAACCCACGTCGGATCTTCATTCCACTTGGATCCAGTGTGCATGCGAGTAAGCAACCCCAGATCTATTCCTTCGTACCACGAGAGGATGAACTGCAAGGCAATGTCAGCCCCGGCTCGCGCAGCCGACTCATGCCACAGATGCAGCTGCGTATTGCATTCCATCAGTTTGGCAATGAGAGCGGCATTTCCCTCTAGAGTGGGCTCGCTAGGCCAGAGAGATCTCGGCATCCGCATCGCGGCAGGCATGATATCAGCGCCATAATTCTTTACCATCTCCAGGTGAGGAGCGAGGCTAACAAGCAGATCCTGTGTCGTGTAAGGGACTGACTCGGATCCAGGGCCCGTGGGAATACCACGCTGCTCGCGAGACCGGGCTACAACAGCGCCAGCAAGAGTATCACCTTCTGGAAACTTGCCTGAGAACAAAGCAGAGGAAGCAATGAGCAAACGCATTAATCCAGAAAAAAGAGAATTGAACAAGAGAGAAACTCACGGGAAATCTGGAAGAGGAGACGCTGAAGCTCGGCATCGATATTGGCACTACTGACTGGAGTTTCTCATATTTGGAGGTTACCGATGTAAGTTTTACGTCGGCTTCCTCCAATAGATCCTTATCCTTGGAAATTTGAGTCGTCAAACGCTCTTTTTCCTTGGCAAACTCTTGGTCTGCCTTGTCTAGCTTGGTTTTGTGGAGGTCTTTGAGCCTCTGGATTTCGGCATTCAGCCGGGTAATCTCCGAGTCCTGGAGCCGCAGCCGAGCTGTCTCATCGTCTTTTTTCTTCAGTTCAGCCTCATGTTTCCCTGTTCATTCGAGGAAATGGGTCATCATATTAGGCACAAGAATGCTGTCTTCAAGAGCAACTGCAACAGTGGATTAATCCGGCCGAGCTGGAGTATAAATATCCACCGATGAAGAAAAGAATGCACAACAATGGGGTGAACGAGATAACATACCTTTGATCTCAGCCAGATTCTTCTACATGATGATATTCTCAGCTTCAACCTCGGCTGCATAGTTCGGATAACAAATTAATACGGATCACAGATAACTCGAACGAACGACAATGGAAGAAGGAAAAGTCTAAGTAAGAAACATTACCCTTCTTCTGGTGCTCCTCCAGGAGTTTCCCATAACGCGCGCGAATGTCCTTATAGGAGTCCAGCAGGTGCTAGAACTCAGCAGATCGACGGTTAGTGGTAATCTGAAATAAGCAAGACAATGTCAAGTTCAAAGGCGAAGTAAAAAGTAATTCGAAGACTAAGAGATCCAGGCCAAGTGGAACTTAACCCGGCACTAGGTGTGTGGATATTCGAAGTCTACAAGATCTAGGCCAAGTGGAACTTAACTCGGCTCTAGGTGTGTGTATATTCGAAGTTTACAAGATCCTGGCCAAGTGGAACTTAACCCGGCTCTAGGTGTGTGGATATTCGAAGTCTACAAGATCCGACCCAAGTGGAACTTAACCCAGCTCTAGGTGTGTGGATATTTCAAAGTCTACAAGATCCGGGCCAAGTGGAACTTAACCTAGCTCTAGGTGTGTGGATATTCGAAGTCTACAAGATTCGGGCCAAGTGGAACTTAACCCGGCTCTAGGTGTGTGGATATTCGAAGTCTACAAGTTCCGGGCCAAGTGGAACTTAACTCGGCTCTAGGTGTGTGGATATTCGAAGCCTACAAGATCCGGGCCAAGTGGAACTTAACCCAGCTCTAGGTGTGTGGATATTCAAAGTCTACAAGATCCATACCAAGTGGAACTTAACCCGGCTCTAGGTGTGTGGATATTCAAAGTCTATAAGATCCGGGCCAAGTGGAACTTAACCCGGCTCTAGGTGTGTGGATATTCGAAGTCTACAAGATCTGGGCCAAGTGGAACTTAACCCAGCTCTAGGTGTGTGGATATTTCAAGTGTCCATGATCCGGGCCAAGGGAACTTAACTCGGCTCTAACTTTGTAAATATTTGAAATTGCTAAGGACAAAAACTGAATTCGCTAGGAGCATCCAACCGAGTAACAAGTTACTCCCTCGGAGGCTCGAGGACTAGGGGATATATATACAAGTGATCATTTATACAAAGTACCACAATATAGGAAAAGAGTTACCTCCATCATCCGGCCAGCCAAAGAGATGGCCTTGGTGGCGGAGTTCATCTGCGCGCTGAACTCGGCTGGGCCAAACTTCTCTGGCAGATCATCCTTCAGATCGATGAATTCAGCATTGTTCCAGTTTTTCACATACTCCAGGAGCAGTGGACTGTAACTTTCGCCGCTGGGAGAGTAGTTCGCCACTAGGCCTTTGACGTGGGCTTCTCGCCTGGCAGATTGAGCTGCAGTGGGGCTAGTATGCAGGACCAGCTGTCGGCTACCCTCTGATCCGGCAGCGGGAGACCCTAAGGTGATGCCCTTGGCTGATCGAGCAGCTTTCTTGAGCTTTCCGGATGACGGAGGATGCGGCGGAAGATCCGAGGCCGCGAATTCGGATGAAGCTTGAGGAGCTAATTGGAAGATATCCGCGATCGACATAGTTGATCTGGAGGGAGTTGACGGGGCTTTCCTCTTGGGAGGCTTAGTGGAAGCTACTGAGGCTGTTGCTGCTAAGGCTGTGGTTGCTGCTGGTGGTGCCGACGCTGGTGGTGCTGATGCTGATGCAGGTGATGGTGCTGGTGCCGGTGGTGCTACTGTTGATGCTAGTGGTGCAGGTGCCGCTAATGCTAGTGCTGGTGCCACTGATGGAGCTGAAGGATAACTTGTTTGGGGTGGTGCCAATAAAATTGGCACCTCAATACTTGGCGATGGGGCTGAAGAAGAACTGGGAAGATCTGGCATGGCCGTATCCTGAGCGGCTCCACCACCCCCCGCACTGAAATTGCCCTCCTCATGTTGAGGTGGGCTCTGATCAGGCGCAGCCGCGGAGCCCTCTTGGATAGGGATGAGCGGGCGAGTGTCGTCATCACGGGAGGGAGAAGGGCTGCTCTAGATTGGAGATGCTATGTTGGAGCCACTCTAGGGAATGACCCTAGGAGCTCTGGAAAATAAAAGCACCAAGTCAAAAAGAGAAAAAGAACTGATAAGAGACAGGCAAACACAGAAAGGAAAAAACCCAAGTGCAAATGCAAAGAGACTTACTCATCCGAGGTTGGGGGTGCCCGAGGTTTGGGCGCCCTCCGGACCGTGCTCTTGGTGGCCGGCTTAGTCGAGGTTTTCACCCCGGATTTTTTCTGCCTCTTCTTGGGCAGCGACGCCTTCGAAGCTGCGGCCGAGGTAGCCGCGCGCTTTTGGGAAGGAGCAGGGGCCAGACCACCAATGGCAGGGGGGACCTCGTGGACCTGACCGGCCAGATTAGCTGAAGATTCGAACATAACCAGATATGCATAAGAGATGAGAACCGGGCAAGTACCTCCAGGACCTCAACGTCCGAGTCATCGTCATCTGGCCAATCCCTTAAAGAAGAGGCCTTACGAGAGCTGCATTTGACGATGTCCGGAGTGGGCAGGAAGGTCTTCGAATCCAGCTCCACCTCGTCTTCCTCGGCGTGGTCAGGTACCCTCTTGCTCGCCAGCACCTCGCCATCTTCCAGTGGCTACTAGAGGAATCGCTGAGCACAAGACAAAGATGGTTAAGTTATGAAAATAATATGAGATACCGGGAAGATTCGGAAAATAGTAAGAAGGAAGTTCACCTTTGGAGGAGGGTTGTCCCGGGTGAAGGGCTCGAGCCCCCATTCCCAATCTTCGGAGAATTCCTTCTCCATGTTGAAAATGGCCTTAACCCGGCGGTAAACCACCGAGTTATCGAGCTCAAAAGATGAAGCCTGGTGGGGGTCGAGGGGCCGCTCAAGTAGCAGATCTTGTGGGCACGCTTCTGAAGGGGGGAGACCCGGCTGTGGACAAAGGTGATCATAATGTCCTACCCCTGAAGCTTCTCCTTGACCAACTCCTTGATCCGGCGCTCCACCTGGTTCGCCAGGGTTGTGGGTCGCTTGGGGATTCTCTCCCAGAGAGAAGTGTTTGGAGGTCCGAGTTTGAAGGGGAGGAGCCGGATCATATCTTCCTCGGTGGTGTTCTGGATGTAGAAGAAAGTCTGGGCCCAGCCTTTGCAGGACTCGAGCCCGGTGACCCAAGGAAATATGGAGCCCTTGAAGGGAGAGATGGCGGCCCCACCACACTGAGTCAGGTGCCTCTTCGCCGGAGTAAGCTCCTTATCCGGAACCACATTCCTCCGGAGACCGAAGAATTTGATCCACAGTTCCTTAGATGGCCAGAGGCCGACATATCCCTCAATGTCAGAGGCGAAAGAGGATAGAGAAGTGATGGCATTGGCAGGAAGATGGTGTGGTTGCAGTTGATACGTGGAGTAGAAATCAAAAAAGAAATCAGAGGTAGGAAGGCCAAGCCGCGCTGAATATGAGAAAGAAAAACAACGTACTCCCCTAGATTGGGAGAGGGAGAAATCTCGTTAGTGGTGAGGCGGCAGGCAACACCGGCGGGGATGCGGCGCGTGGCATGGAGCCAGTCAAGATCATCCTCACGGACGAACGCGCCGTCCCAGCAGCCACGCTCGCGGCCTTCTCCTCCTCCTCCTGCTGCGCCACCACGGCTGCTTCCTCCTCAGTCATGGTGAACTTGAGGTCTTCGAAAAGGAAATCCAAGTAACGATAACCGCTGGTGGGGAACCGGGAAGCACAGGGCCCCGTGGTGAAGCTCTTGAGTGGGAGCGGCGGCGCAGATGCAAGGTGCTGCCTGAGCACGATCGCGGCGATGCAGTTACGATGAAGAAGCAGCGACGGCGGTGGAGTTGCAGTGAGAGAGAAAGGAGGATGGGAAGCGCGAGAGAAATGGGGAACTTCCCCAAAGATTGCCCCAGGCCCCCTACTTAATTGCTCGAGAGGGTGCGTAGTGGGATCCTTTGCGATTGTCACACCACACGTACCGGGCGTGCATGCAGCCGAGGCGGCCAATCAGAGCATGGCCACAACAAGGTCCACAGGGAGCAGAAGATCCCATGACGCGATGTAATGTTATAGTTAACGAGGCGCTACAGTGAAGGGACACGCGCATCAGTTATTCCTGACATTGCAATAGTAACTGGCGCATTAAATGTGCGTAGCCCTTAAAATGAGGCGAAATGATGATTACCCTCCACGTGGGACGTGGGGAAGCGTACGAGAGAAGGAACGGTAACCCGGATAAGCAAGCAAAAGACCCGGCCAGCGAGGAGTAACTCGAAATGAGCCAAAGGATCGCAAGAGGAAAAACCCCGGGTTACGGGGTAACTTGGCCAAAGAGGCAAAGATACGGATATGGGAACCTATTGTGGCCTTAACAACTAAAGTTTCTAAGACTGCACCAGCTTCGGGGACTAATGTTGGGGGGATACCCCCGGGTAGGGCAACGTTGGGGTATAAAGGCCGAGTTAGCCGAGGTACGACGCGGTCAAAGCAAGTGCTGGCCGGGTCACCTCAAAGCAGGCCGAACCACGGAGTAACCCGGCCCGCAAAGCATCTCCTCAGCCGTAGCCCGGCCGACATAAAATATATGCCGGCCATATTTATCTGTCTATCATGCAGGTACCCTTGTAGCCGGGCTAGCCACGTGATAGTCGGACTATCATATGGCTTCCAAGAGAAGGAAGGGATCTCCCGCTGGTCAAAAGGTGGCTTTATTGGCTGTAGCATGAGCGAAGAAAAGCAGAGAGGAGGACTAGCGGGTCAGGGGCGACCAAGGTGACGCAGGCAATGTCGGCTGACGTCGCCCGTGTCTAGTGATGCTTAAAGACAAGGATTTGTTGCGGGTTATGTCCAAAGCCCGGACGAGCCGTTAATAAGAATAAAGAAGCATCTAGCTTTAACCAAGGGGCATATTCGGAGAATATGCTGCCACATATGCCCTAACTTTGTAACCCGGGCTCCCCTATATAAGGAGCACCGGGGCCTCCATAAAGGGGATCGATCATTTTCTCTGTCTAAGATAGAACTCTAGAGCTAGCTTGTGGGGAGTAAGAGACATAGTCTCCTTCTCACCACTAGCTTGAAGAACACTTGTAAACACCATTGATAGAGAGAATACAAGAACATATGTGCGTGGAATCACCACGTTTTCCCTCCATGGATTCCCCTAGCACACATTGGCCCCATCTTTAGCCTATCCATGACATCTACCGTGCCACCACCACGACACTTCAAGTGCGGCCGTCCGGGGCACTTCCAAGCTGCGAGCAAGGCCCCGCCCTGGTGCGTGGTCTGTGGTCAGGAGGGCCACAACTCTGCGGACTGCGAACCAGTGGTCCAATCTGGTGCTCCTTATCCTAGGGCAAGCCATCTCCGGGGATGGTTTCTTCTCGCTGGTCTTTGAGGACGACGATGTGGAGGTTGTGGAGGCGACCATCGAGGCTCTCATCGCCTTCTCGGTCAAACCCTTGTCCGCAGCCGAGCTGGACAGGGAGCTCCACCACTTGGTTGAGGCCGAGTGGGATTGGATGGTCCTACATTTCCTAGGGGGAATTCGTGGTGACCTTTCCGACGAATGAGATGTTGCGCATGAGCGCAAGGAGCGGCAAGCTCTTCCTCCCACTCAGTGGTGTGGTGGCCAACATCCGGCTCCCCGATGCTGACCCAGCGCCAGCTGAGATGCTGGAGGAGGTCTAGGTGTGGCTCTCCGGGGTGCTGAGATCGCTCCGTCGTACCAACCGCCTTATTGCGGGCATGAGGATCCCGGGACATCCGATTGCGGTGGACGTGGAGTCTCTCCAGGGCAAGCTGCCGGTCCACATGCTGCTGGCATGTAGGAACCAGAGCAAGCTTTGAGGGGTTGTTCAGCTCTTCGTCAAGAACCTAGGATACAACATCGGGGTGAGGGTGGAGGCTCCAGGTGACGACGCAGTCCCCCCTCCCCCACCCCGCCCGCCTCGCCCTGAGGATGCCGACGACGAGGAGATCGATGACCTCAGTCCCTCGGAGGAGGAGTGGCATGCCTTGGGTGCCCAGGACCTGCTGCGTGCGGCGGGCCAGCAGGGAGATCCTCTGTCACGTGCGGGTGCCCAGGGCGGCGCCGTTGAGTCCACGGTCGTGGGGGGTACGGTGGCGCGGGGCTCTTCTCCGCGCGCCAGGAGTGCGGCGCCGATGCCTCGCGGGTCGGGCGGTCTGGGTGGCCAGGTCTTTGATCATTATGGATCAAACCTGGGCTCCTCGAGGGGGTGGCCGATCTCCCTAGCTACCCAGGAGAAAGCGCGGGCTGGTTCGGGACCTAGAGGGCCTCTCCGCACTTCCAACCCACCCGCGCCCTTCTCCTCCTAGGCCCTCCCCTTCTGCCCAGTTGGAGGTCTCGTTCCTCTACTATAGAGAAGGGGGTGGAGGCGGAGGCGCCCCTAGAAGGGTGCACGAAGAAGGCCAGGCGAGATGCTGTGGAGGGTGGCGAGCAGGGTGAGTGCTAGTGCCGACGTCTCAGGTGGGCACGGCGGCGCTGGAGGAGGTCTCGGACCGCTCGATGGTCATCGACAACGGCTACGGGGACGCCGTGGACGCCACCAAGGGGGACGCACCGGTTCCACGAGGGAGTCACACCAAGACGGTCGTGGTCGCGACAAGCCCGACTAGCAAGAGCTCCCGGGTGCAGGGGGTGGCGGCAGGCACGCCGGTGCTGCAGCACCCCCAGGCTCGCACGATAGAGAGGTACCTCGAGTCAGGTACGTCCTTTTCTGATTTTGCTGCTCTTCCTAGTTTGTCTGACTCTCACTTGGCCAAAGTTGCCCTTGATGTCGATCTCGCCTTTGTGTGTTCACAAAAGCCGGAGACCGAGATGCCTTTGCTTATCAGAGTGAAGGAGGCTACCCAAGCATCGCTGGCGCAAGCAGCTTTTTAGCGAGAGTTCCACCTCGCCGGGGGCGCGGAGCCCTCTACCCCTTCCACCCGGGTTCGTCTGGGGACGTGAACCCGGAGGGCGAGGAGGGTCAGGCGACCTTGGTTGATGTTCCGATTCAGACCGCCCGTCAGGCCAATACTAGGGAGTCCACGTCAGGTCTGTTGGCATCCCGTCATGGATGGAGCAAAGGAACTCGGGCCTGATGAGGGCGGGGTTCTACAACATCCGAGGATTCAACAAATCGGACCGCCGGGTCCACATTAAGGATTTCATTGCCCGAGAGAGACTTGACTTTGTGAGTCTACAGGAGACCATCAAGGCCTCTTTTTTCCTGGCCGAGCTGAGCAGCATAGACCCAAGGAGGAGATATGCGTGGCACTCGCTCCCATCCCAGGGGCACTCGGGGGGAATCCTCATGGGGGTCAACAAGGACCAGTTCAAGGTCGAGGATTGGGGTAGGGGATCCTTCTTCGTCCGTGCTGACGTGCTTCAACTCGACTGCTTCAGACGTTGGTCGATGTTCGTGGTATATGGACCGGCGGATCATAGACGCACCCAGGAGTTTCTCGAGGAGCTTACGGTGGCAAGGGGAGCGTGCACGCGCCCCTTAGTAGTAGGGGGATTTTAACCTTATTCGTGGGGTTCAGGATAAGAACAATGCCAATATAAACTAGCCTAGGGTCCACAGGTTTAACGACTGCTTAGCCGCGCTGGCTTTGCGCGAGATTCGCTAGGGTGGCGCTAGATACACCTGGACCAACAAGCAGCTGAACCCGGTGAGATGTATCTTGGACAGGGTCTTCATGTCCCCAGAGTGGGAAGCCCTTTTCCCCCCTTTGCACTCTCAGAGCTGAGATCTGCCTCGGTTCGGACCACTCTCCACTTATCCTTAGCTCAGGGGAGGAGTTTAAGAAGCGGAGTTCCCATTTCTTCTTTGAGAACGGGTGGCTGGAGCGGCCGAACTTCGGGGCCCTTATTGAAGCCAAGTGGGCGATGTTGTTGGAGGCCGGGGGTCCATGGGGGACCCGATTGAGGCTTGGCAATCGATCTTGGCTGGGCTACGCCAATTTCTCAGGGCTAGGGGGCCAATCTGGGCAAGGCTGATAGGGTCCTGAAGGACGAGATCTTGCACCAAGTGCAGGCCCTAGACCTGAAGACGGACACTGTGGGTTTGTCCAGCGAGGGTTGGGCCTTGAGGTATCACCTCGAAGGGCAACTTACCCACCTTGACAGGGTGGAAGAGGAGTATTGGCGGCAGCGCAACCGCCTCCAGTGGCTACTGAAAGGAGACGCCAACACGGCCTACTTCCACGCAATTGCGAATGGGAGGAGGCGCAAGTGCAACATCCTGAGATTGGTTTCTGAGAGGGGGATCCTCTCCGAGCCCCGAGATCTTCAGGCTCACATTTATGACTTCTATAGAGCCCTGTTGGGGGCGAAGGTGCGCCCCGGGGGCGTCCATCTAGCCCCTGACCTGTTCTCTATCCAGAGAAGGGTCTCGAAGGAGGAGAACTCGGCACTCATGTTGACCTTCACGGGGGAGGAGATGGATAGGGTGCTATCTAGCATGAAGGCCGACACCGCGCCAGGGCCGGACGACTTCCCAGTCTCGTTTTTCAAACGTTTCTGTGCCATGACCAGGCCGCTTGTTCTGGAGATCGCGAACGGGTTTGCCCTTGGGAGGGTGGACATTTCGCGACTCAACTTCGGGGTGCTGACCCTCATTCCTAAGGTGCAGGGGGCAGAGGACATCAAGCAATTCAGACCCATTGCGTTGATCAATGTGATCTTCAAGTTCGTGGTGAAAGCGTATGCACTCCGCCTCTCCCCCATCACGCACCGAACCATCAGTCAGACGCAGTCAACGTTCATCAAGGGTAGACTCATCCATGAGGAGGTGATCTCCCTCCAAGAGATCGTCCATGAGACTAAACGCCGGAAGCACAGTGGTGTTTTTCTGAAGCTAGATTTTGAGAAGGCTTATGACAGGGTCAACTGGGCCTTCCTCCAGGAAGTCCTACTCAGAAAGAGGTTCGATCCAGGCTGGGTGCATCGGGCCATGGGTCTGGTCGTGGGAGGCCAGACGGCGATTTCCATCAACGGGGAGGTTGGGAACTTCTTCCGTAATGGGCGGGGCGTGCGTCAGGGGGACCCGCTCTCGCCACTCTTGTTTGATTTCGTGGTCGAGGCGCTGGCTGCCATCCTGGAGGCCGCGAGCAGCGCTGGGCACTTCTCAGGCCTGATTCCGCATCTGGTCCAGGGGGGTGTCGCACCTGCAGTACACGGACGCCACCATTATTATGTTTGAACCAGGGGAGTTGGCGATTTCCAATCTCAATTTCATCCTTCTCTGCTCTGAGTGTATCTGCAGCTTAAAAATCAACTTCCTCAAGAGTGAGGTTATGGTTCTCGGCACCTCCGAGGAGGAGGCCTCCAAGATCGCGAACAGGCTTAACTACAGAGGGGGATCCTTCCCCTTTACGTACCTGGGCCTCTCGATCGGAGATCGTGCGCTGACGACGGCCGATTGGGCTCCGTTGGTTTTGAAAGTCGCTTCGCGGGCTAACCCATGGATGGGGAAATTCATGTCGTCAGCCGCGCGCCTCACGCATATCAATGCGTGTGTCTCCATCCTACCGATGCACGCCATGGGTGTCTACCTGTTGGGCGAGGGTGTCCACAAAGACCTGGACCGGCCGCGCTCCCGTTTCTTTTGGGAGGCGAACGACCCCAAGAAGAAGTATCATTGGGTCAGATGGGATAACATCTGCAAGCCTAAGACCTTGGGGGGCCTGGGCATTCTGGACACGAGGCTGATGAATGCTTGCCTCTTGGTCAAATGGATCTGGAAAATATATTCAGGGGAGCAGGAGCAGGGACTCTGGGCGGAGATCATAAGAAATAAATACCTCCGCAATAGAGACTTGCTGTTAGATGACCACCCGGTGGGATCGCCGATCTAGAATTCGCTTCAGAAGGTGAAACACCTTTTCCTCTTGGGAGCGAGGCATGAGGTGGTTGATGGGATGTCCACCTCATTCTGGATGGACTGGTGGCAGGGGTCGGGACCCCTCCATGCTAGGTTCCCTGACCTCTGGACCATCGCGGTTGAGTCTGAGGCATCAGTGGCCAGATGCGCACCGCTGGGGGTTGGCGCGCTGTATTCAGGCGTACCTTGAGTGCTTCAGACCGGATTGCCTGTACCAACCTCCTGAGGGAATTGGAGGGGGTACAGCTGGGCGAGGGGCAGGACCGAATCAGCTGGGACCTTGAAGCGTCGGGGCATTTCTCGGTCCGGTCCCTATATCGGAAGCTATGCAGAGGTACCCCAAGGAAGCATTTCAGCGACATCTAGCGCATCTAGGTGCCCCTGAAGATTCGGATCTTCCTCTGGCAGCTCGCCCGCAACAGGCTGTCGTCCAACTTAAACATTAAACATCGCAAGGGACCTTCCAACGGGCGATGTGTGCTCTGCGGGGAGTTTGAGGATGAGGACCACATTTTCTTCTCCTGCACCTTGACGATGTTTTCGTGGAGCGCAGTTAGGGAACTAATCTCCTCTCGTGGAACCCCCAATCCTTTGCGGACGTGTTCCGCCTTATGCAAGCCCAGTCGGGGCAAGCTAAGCGGGTTCTTTGGTTTTGCTGTGCGGCTTTGCTTTGGTCACTTTGGACCACTAGGAACAAATTCTCCATCGAGGGAACCTTTCCGACCCAGCCGGCTGACGTCCTATACAAAATGTACTCTTTCATGCAGGCTTGGAAACCAGTGGCTAGAAGACAAGACTGTGACATGGTGGAGTTGTCGATTGGGAGGATTCGCCAACTTCAGAGCACCCTTCGTGATGTCTAGTCCTAGCGGAGGAGGCATCACTTTCTCCTATGTATCTGTGTGTGCTTGTTCTAGCTGTGTGTGGGGCGCCTGTGTTGTGTAGTTCCTGTGTGCCGGTTGGCGGTGGTGTTGTGAGGTGCTTGGCCCTCCTGTGTGGACTTGTTGTTGTATGGCTATATACTCTGCTTGTGTTGGCTTCATTAATTTAAAGCCGGGCTCGCCTTGAGCCTACCGTCTATAAAAAATAAGAAGGATAAAAGGAAAATTCATCAACACGCTGTTCACTCAGGTATTACCAGTTTTGCAAAAAAAAGGAACTCAGGTATTCCTAATTTTAAGAAAAAAAAAGAAACTCAGGTATTACCAGGTCTATTGCTAAATTGTCATCCATGTTGGGACATAAATCCCTGATAACTTGCTCTAACTTGTTGCTATCATCGAATTGTTAGAACATATCTTCCTGCTGGCCCACTCATTGTAACACATACCACATCCACAACTAGTTGATATGCAAGAACATAGCCTACATAGGAACAAAGATGTTCTTTTACACAACTTCAATAAATGAATAAGTAATATGGACCAACACAAAGCAACAACATGAACAAAAATAAACGATCTTGGTGTTCGTGTGATTCCATGAAGCCAGTTCTGAGACATATAAGCAATATAATTAGTAGTTTATATTGAAATCCAATCAAGGAGTAATCAGTTAAGGCGAGTAAAATGGAAATCAAGGAAAATGTCAGATTGTGAAAAACGAACAAATCTTACATCAATTCAGATATGTTTGTCTAAATTATCTTTGGTCAATATTACTCACCGAAAAAGGTTCCATAGGAGAAAAACTTGACTTTGAGAGGCATTTGTAAGTTTCCAAATCTATTTGTTCAAGAGACATTGGTAATTGTTAAATCCTAAATACCCATATACCCTCATTCTTTTAGGCTATAAAGAATACTCCATCTAACTCTAGCGTGTTTAAATTTTTAGTTACTACTTATCCAAAAAATACTAGATCTAAAAAAGTCATATCTTTTTTTTACCCCTAGCAACAAATCAAGTAAGAACAAAAAACATAGGCATGCTAGTTGATGAGTGAAATTATGATGCATATTTAAGCATAAAAATTACTCATATTGTCACTCATATCATGCTCCATGTAGCTACAACTATGCTATTATGCATGATTTCTAGTTCTCGTTCATTTTCATATGAGTGTTGCACAACTAGTAGTTTTTATTAGGATTTTATTACTTTTCCTAGTCTTTAGCATGTGTGTAGGTGCTATGGAGAATAATGTATAAAGCAAGGCAAGAGGAATCAATGAGAGGGCAATATCAAGGAGATGCAGGCACCAGACTTAGCCATATGAGGAATGGAAACGTGGATTTTTTATAAACTCCAAATGAAGATCCAATACCATGGTGTTGTAGCCCTCATCCATCTGATTCCAACGATCCGAAGAACACCCAAATCGAAGTTTGTAGAGAAAATGGCGACCAAAATACCAAATAGTTCTCAGCTCATAACCACCATGGTACATGCCAGTAAGTACCGCCCGCCCGTACCACGGGTCGGTACGCACGGAAAATCCTTTTCTAGACGCGTTTCTTCACGAAATCCATCCATGTTTGTTTCTAGGCCTTTTTTACGTCATAGGCAACGTGGGGGGGGGGGGGGTATTGGAGACCCTCCTAGGCCTCTATAAAGAGGTGAGGAGTCAAGGGAGAGAGAGAGATACCTGACCACATAGATCCTCCTAGGCCTATATAAAGAGGTGAGGAGTCAAGGGAGAGAGAGAGACCTTACCACATAGACCCTCCTAGGCCTATATAAAGAGGTGAGGGGCTATTGGAGAAACATGACTTATTTTGGTCATGTTTATTTTTGTATTCCTTGCTCTCGCACTGCATTCCACTACCCAAAATCGTGTCATTTGAACTTAAAGCTTTTTTCTTGCTATGATACATAAAATTTCACATGGGTCTCCGGCAATCACATTTAGTATGTGAGGCTAAGATGTGCCTATATCAACCGAAATTCCACCAGACCTCCCAATATTGTTGTATTATTTGGCTTGAGGGCACATGTTGATTGCTGACCTTGACCCCTTGTTTGTACACTTATCCCCTGCAGTAGGAAAATGATGATCGGGTAGGGTTAGGTCTTGAAGATATCAACCACGCACGAATAATTCCTTGGAAACTTGCCATCTGAAATAAGAGAAAGTATATTCCATGTGTCGCACAATATAAAATGTTTTAGGAAGCTGTTCTACCTTGTAACAACGTCATATATTATGGGACGGAAGAAGTGACATATAAGTCTCCATTTGAAAGAAAAATAATCTCTTAGATAATGGAAGAATAACCCTCCCAGACTCTACACCTGATGGTGCAGACAATCGATTATTACAAAGTCTCGGTTCATCTATTCTTATACCAGGATAATGAAGATAAAAGCAAAACGTCATCAACACAGCGAGATCTCAGGTATTACAGAGTCCTTTCCAGAGAAAAGTTTAGCACGTGTTAACAAGACCATTGCATTAACTTTTTTGGTACTGTCAGTTCTAATTCCTGGCTCCGCGCACTACATGCCGCGACCCAAAATCATGACATTTGAACTTAAAGGTTTTTTCTTGCCATGAGGTGTAGAACTAATATGTTCAAGTCATCGCCGTCGTCACTTGAGTGCCGCTTTACCCGCTTTAGAACAATCCACAAGGTGTGCAGACATACTGGGTATGGCTAGCTATAGTTAGACTTGGTCAAAAAGAAGATATAATGAGCACCGTACGCCATCCACACGCGCCAGAGAACAAGTAAAGCCCAGTTGACAATTTGGCAAATACTATGGCATATGCATTGAATATTCATGTATGAGAAAAAGTGTAATTTTAGCGTGTAATGCAAAAGGAAGTACCAGCTCCCCAAGAGTCCTCCGGACCATTTTTTGCGCCGGCGAAGTGATTTTGTCCTAGTCGCTCCCCCAGAAGCCGAATTATTTCGCCGGATTGGGCCTAAGTTGGGGGTCGCTTGGAGGCGTCGGACGAAGGAAAAAGGAGTGTGGGTCAGCTCTGTCGGTGAGACGACGCATTTCCGCGCCGAGATTCGCCTTGTCGCCCCACCTCCTCTCATATTCCTCCCCTCGTCGCCATGCCACCGCCGGCACCACCCCGCCCGACTCCGCCCAAAGCTCGCAGCTAGTGTGGGCGCCCACCAACTTCCTGTCCCCTGAGATTTTGACTCCACGCCATGGGAAGCTTCTCGGGCAACTCCTCGCCCACCACGCCCACGAATTGTTCAGCCTTTTACCCACCCGGCGATGGACTCTGATGACGAGGAGATATTCTTCGTCTTGATGGAGGAGGAGACGGCCACAGCCACCGGCAATGAAGAACACTTGAAGATCCTCGCATGCCTCGTCGGTCTGTACGCGAGGGGTGCAAAGTCGCGGCGCGGTGGCTCGGCGCCAAGTCGCCGCAAGAGCATGTCGAGGCAGCATCTAGAGGGGCACTGCATGTTGTACGCCGACTACTTCGTCGATGATCCGCTGCATACAGAGCCAACATTTTGGCGCTGTTTCATGATAGGCCGGAAGCTCTTCATCAAGATTGTTCATGCCATCTGGGAGTTCGACACGTACTTCAAATGCAAGAAGGAATGCACCGGTACGGTAGGATTTTCTCAATCCAAAAGTGCATGGCCGCTTTGAGGATGCGTGCATATGGAGCTCCCACTGAAACACTAGATGACTATCTGCGCAACGGTCAAGTCCACCGCCATTGAGTGCATGTACAAGTTCTGCATGTCAGTGATTGCAGTGTTTGGACCAACATACTTGAGATCACCTAATGTTGAAGACACTGATCATATCCTAGCAATGAATGAAGCAAGAGGATTTCCTGAGATGCTTGGAAGCATCGATTGCATGCATTGGGCATGGAAGAACTACACATTTGCTTGGCATGTACTACCTCTGTTTGGAATTATTAGTCATAGCCAGTATGTCTATCTCAAACAATTAAAAAAACTCTTATAATCTCAAACAATATAAAAAAGCTCTTCGGACCTATAATCTCAAACAGAGATAGTAATATACAAAGACCACAAAGGAGCTTGTAGTGTGATTCTTGAGGAAGTGATTACATAGGATCTTTGGATTTGGTATTCCTTCTTCGAAATGGCAGGGTCTCAAAAAGACATCAACGTATTGCAGTGCTCAAATGTATTTGCCAGTGGACTATGTGATGAATGGGCATAACTACGATAATGGATATTACTTGGCAGATGGCATCTATCCAAGATGGTCAACATTTGGACTATCTCAACTCCAGTTGTGGGCAAGAATTCCAACTTTTCTAAGGAGCAAGAAGCTTGCAGGAAGGATGTCGAGCGAGCGTTTGGCGTGCTCCAAGCCTGATTTGTTGTTGTCCGGTACCCTGATCTGACCAGGCCGAACGACCAGATATGGGAGGTGACGAATGCTTGTGTGATGTTGCACAACGTGATCATTGAGAGTGAGCAGAGGAACCGGTGATGATTGACAATGAACCATATTTCAGACAAATAATTGCAGTATGAACTGGTGGAGCACCTGTGGAGGCTCGAAAGCAACACCTATTTTGATGTGTTTCAAAATTTGTTTAAATTTGTAAGTACCGAGTTTAGTTAGAAGTGGTAACCTCGGCGCGCGCTCTAACTTGGCGAGCTAGGTACGAACGGCTATGGCTGGGTGCTAGTGGAGGTCGCAATACCGTGTACGAGTGGAACTAGTCGCTGGCGGGCGAATGTCAAACTCGGGTCCGCGGTGCGATGCATGCATGTGCGGTCGGAGTGGAGCAAGGTGGGCGATTTAAACTCTGCTTGACTGGACTAAACTGGGAGAGCTAGGCTAGGCTAGGCTGCATCGGACGGATCAAACACGACAAGAAGATGATGCATGGGATGGTTGGAGTACGACCGACGGACCGATCGGTACCGCACGCATTGACGGGCGATCGACACGGCCGTGGCTCCGACGGCGGTGAGGGGCAGCCAGGTTAGTTCACGGCGGCCGCGGGCGGCGGGTCAGCACTCAGCACAGGCGCGTCGAGAAGTCCAGGCACGGCTTTGGTAAAAAGAAAATCTCTAGTAGAGAAAGCGAAACGCATAGAAGCCCACGGCCGTAATGCGAGACGTGCGTGCGGGCCATGCTTTGAGCAGCCTCGCGGGCGTATCGGCCACTATCGAAGGAGTTGGGCGCCTCTCGTGTGGTTTTCTTCTCTGGCCTGAAACTATTCGGACCGTTTTGGGTGCTAAGATGGGCCAGAAAATCTGGGAGCAGCAGCATGGCTGCATGGACGAAAGGAATTCAACCAGGGACGGTGGACCTCTAAAAAAATAGCGAGAATCTTCGAAGCTACTCCATCCATTCTAAAATTGTAAGATTTTTTTACCAGTTTAATATGAATTGTTAGTATAACTTACATTCTGAAACGAGGTAGTATATGCGAGATCTCTCTAAATTTTTTTAATCCACCATGGCAAACTTTATTAATATATGACGAAACGGTTACATATGCTATCATCAGTTTGCTTAAAATGAAGCGAGGGGTTTCTCGGCCCAATATTTTTGAATCAAAACAAAACCTAGCCTAACCACTCTCTAATGTTGTTTTGGTAGAGCTGTTGGCATGTCCTGGGTTCCAAAGCCCGCTTCAGCCTAATCCATTGCAATAAGTGGGCAACGCCGGCATAGCAATCCTTTTGCGGGAAGTGAGGCTATCTCAACTGGTTGAGGGAGTGGATGTACAAATCCAACACATGAGTTCAAATTTATATGGACGCAAATTAAGTTTCTTATTTATACTTGAGAACCAGACTCTCCTAGTACTCATGCAATTTATCTTGAGGACCATGCTTGGTATTTACTAAGATTAAAAATCATGGTAGTCATGCTTAAAAGGCTGTGTGCATCCTTAGTTAGTGTAGAGGTCGGGAAGTAAAAAATTTCCCCAATTTTAGGGACGTGATATTGGCTCTCCCCTCCTCTCGTCCCGTCGAGGCGACGAGAGGGGAAACCCTAGCCACCACCCGAGACCCCCTCCACCGCTCCTTCCCCTCCTCCTCCGCTGTCACTAGGGTTTCCTCTAGGCAAAGCATGCTCATTGTCGGCGGCGGGGGGAAAGCTCTTCTCCTCTCGGACGAGATTGCGACGAGGGACGCTTCCTCATGGAGGATGCGATACACGCTTGAATCACGACAACAAGGCTTCCCTGACGGTGATGCGGCGCCCGGAGTTGCTACGTCATGGCGGACGCCGACTCGGTGGTGATCCCCGTGGCGGTCTTCGGCCATCAGTGGGGGTTTGAGGTGGCATTGGGCTCGATCTGGCACGGCGGCATGGTGGCGACGGACTGAGGCGCCCCGATGTTCTCCCACATGGTGTTGCTCGGCGCCTAGGGCATGGCAGCCAGGTTCATATCGTTTTGCTGGCCTGGCGGCGGATCGGGTGGCCAGGATGGTTGGTTGTGTGGGGGCTCGACCTGAATAAAGGTGACGGTCCTACGATCCCTCTCATGCCATGATGATGTTATGTTATCTGTCTGTCTTCAGTGAACTGGTCGGAGTGTCAAGTTCAGGAAGGCTCCGTCAGCGAACTCCCATGGGCGATTTATGCCTAGATATTGCTGGAACAAATGGGATTCGGTCGCGCGCAAGCATATTTTTCTGACCGTTTGGTTTCAGAGGGAGCGAGACGAAGATCTACAGTCTTATTCCATTGTGGAATATGTCTTTAGTTCCATCATGAAAGCCAAGATTTGAGGACTAGCAATAGTGGGTCGAGTCCTGGTGGCGATGATGAATTGGCTTGGTGATTCTTGACTTGTAGCAACAACATCGGAAAAATGGGGGCGGCAGCACAAGAGGAGTTCATAGTCTTACCTTGCAGGGTGAAAATACAAGGTCTGACCTTAATTGGTTGTGCCTGGCAATGACCTTGTTGAAGGCATTATTTTGTGAGCGGGGACTTTCTCTAGGGTGAAAACCTATGATCTTTGATCAGGCTACGATGGTGTTTGTGCTCCGTTTCCTTCTTGAAGGCGTTGTTATTGGAGATGTTGGACTTCTGGTGTTGTTCTAGTGGTGTTAGTATCGCTACTACTAAGGATCCGATCGTTGTAGCAGGACTTTTCTTTTTTTGTAATTCTTCTTTTTTTTTCAATGCATCCGTAATGACAATAGAGTAATGCGTTGTTGCAGAGGTTGGGTGTAATTGGTATCATCGTGATATTAATATATGCTCCTTTCCAATGAGAAAGCAATCCTTTTGGGTTTTTTGTGCTTCACCCGAAAGGCTAGTCATATATTTTTAATAAAACAAGGAATTCTCCTCATTTAAAAAAGAAGAAGCGATCAATCCATTAACGAAAGACATGCCACAACTCGGATCCACTCACCATTGTCATCGTTGCGGCATAGATCACACCGTTGGGTTACGATCCAAGAGACATATGCGTTTACATGCATGGTGTTGTTGCACCTAAACCATGTACATGTAATCTCACTTGATAACAGGATGGACATACCTAATAATAAGAATAGTTGTTGATCGCGTCACTTAGTTTGATTGCTATATCTTTTGTATATGCAAAGTATCGCTTCCTTAGACCATGAGATTGCTTTATTCCCTGGTACCCGAGGATTGCTTTGTGGACATCAAACATCACTTCATAAATGGGTGATTAAAAATATGGCTTTTAGGTATCTTCAATGGTGTTCATTGAGTTGCATGAATCAAGACTGAGATTTGTTCCTCCATGTGACAGAGAGATATCTATGCCCTCCCTCGGTAGTGTATTATCCTAAATCTTTCAAAGCATGTGACTAATGTGTTTAGTCACAGAGATCCTATGCCACGGAACGAGTAAAGTGAACATGATGGTAATATTGAACTAGGTATGTGAAAGTGCATGTGTGACCCCATGTGTGGTTTTGGTAATTAATGACAATCTTTATGGACTTATGTTTGCATTCAGTTTTACTTGTAGGATTTGTCCATAGGCAATGCTTGAACCATATGTTGGCTTCAAGGTTGGGAGAAGAAGAAAGTAAAGAAGATCAAGTGATGACCAAGGTGTTCAAGGAGAGATCCAAAGATTGATCATGTGAGAGTTGAGCCTATGGCAAGTGTGTCTTGAATAATAAAGTTGGAGTGGTATCTCTTATGTACCTTCAAGACAACAACATAATGAAGAAAGAAGAATGATGTGCAAGTTCAAGATGAGCCATCTCAAAGAGATCATTTGCTTCAAGGTGGAGAAGATCGTCACCATCAAGCTCAAGTGGAATATGTGCAAGGCAAAGATATGTTCTTGATAGAGTTTTCTTCTTACCGGTCTCACGATTTTAGTTGGATAGAACGGTTTATAGGATAGATAGCGGTACTATCAAGAGGGGCTCTCGAGTGAGTAACTCGACCATATCCTTCGGAGAGTGCTCAAACCCTTGCATACTTGGCATCATATTTCTTGGTTCTTATTTGGTTCTTATCCATGAGAGAATTTAGAGTTTGTGTTAATCTTCATGACAAGCTCAAGTTCATAAAAAACGGATTTCATATGCATTCTCTATTGCGTTTTTGATGTTGGAGGTTTTACCAGTTCGTCTTTTTGAGAGAGGTCAAACCTTTCGTCATTTGGTTCTACCCTCCTTTGCTGTACTATGATGTTTTTCTATATAATATTGTAGAGCTTATTGTCCTCTTTAAAACGAGTCCAAGATCATCAAAATCAAAGTTCGGATGCAAAAGTAATGGTTGTGTTTGTATTGGTCTTTCTACCAATTTTTGTAAGACCGAAGATTCTGGACTAAATCTCTGATCTATCTCCAAACCGCGTGCAGACTGTCCCCCAGTTTGTCCCCGTTTGTCATGGGTACACCGGAGACTCCGGTCCCAGTCTGGAGACTCCAGACCGGGCGATTCCTAGGCCTAACGGTTGGATTCCTAGGGACCTATTTAAGGGGTCCTTCTTCCCCAATGGTTCCCTAACCTTTCTTGCAAGTTTTCCCCTCCATTGTTGACCTTGTTGAGCTTGCTATCCCTCAATCCCTCCTAACATTCTTGCATATTCTTGAGGGATTTGAAAGAGGAGATCTAGATCTACAATCCCACCAATCAATCTCTCCTCTAATTGAGGAGAATATCTTGGGATCTAGATCTTGGAGTCTTGTGTGGATTTCCTCCATTGTTCTTCCTTTATTATTCCCCCATAAGCTTTTGTAGCTTTGGTGGAATTTGGCAGAGAAGGACTTGAGCACTTCTTGTGTTCTTGCCATTGCATTTGGTGCATCGGTTTGCGTTCTCGGTGAGGATTCGATTGGGTGAAAGGTGGGAAGCTTTTTACTCTTGGGTTCTTGGAACCCTAGACAGTTTACTTGTAATTGAAGGTTTTTGGATTACTTGGGGCCTCCAATTAAGTTGTGGAGCTTTCCCCAAGCTTGTTTGTTGGGGGCCTCCAATTGAGTTGTGGAGAAGTGCCCCAATCTTGTGAGAGGTTCCAGATTGTCACCGACAAGTGCACCGATAGTGGAAGTGTGGATCGATCCCGTTGGAGTGAGATTCACCACAGAACAAGGGAGGCCTTTTTTGGCATAGTGAAGTTACTTTAACGGACCTTCAGGAGTTTTAGAATTCATTTTGTGTTTTTACCAGACCAATAGCTTGCGTCTTTTTGTTGTTGTCGATGATGGAGAGAGAGGGCCTAGGGCGTTCGGTTTCACCTGTAGCTGTGCAAAAACATCTGATGGAAATAAAAGATAGAAATATAGTATGCGTGTACTTGTTAGAGCAAGATAAATTATATGTGGGCAGTGCATCAACAATTTCTATTGCCTCCGCAACAACTTATAGCAATAACCTACTAGTATCATCCATAGAAGAAAGAGAACTAATGATATGCATAGTGATGTCACCGTTAATCCCAAGAAAATCCCTCACATACAGCCATACTACCCCTCTTGTCACTAGGGTTCCCAACCTACAGACCAGTCATCACTCATACTCCCTATACATGGCTCAACCCTCGGGGTCTTGGGTACCTGACAAGTCCTTGGATTGAGGCAAGAGAGGATACAATAATCATCATGTCAGACAAACTAATACACGACCCCATCTATGATAAATCACATGCACAATTGCTACATGGCTAGGCCGAAGCCCTTAGCCCAAGGAGAATTACTCACACATAGAGATGAGATCAACAATCACAAACATTGTAATGAAAATCATAAGATTAATAGCAATAGTCTTACAATGTCGCCAATTGGAGAAGAGATCTACTATTACAAGTGGTGGAATATGGCTATGGAGATGGAGGAGGGTTTGGAGATCTGGAGGCGGCTTTTTGGCGAGGTCTGGCTTCTTCGGGGCTAAGCGAGAGAGGTTTTCCCGTCGCCTGAGGCTTCTTTATATAGGGGTCCCTTCACAAAAGTTGTTCTGTTTGACCTAACGGTGGCGGTGCCAACTATTCGACCGGAGATATACGGTCGGAAATTTTTCTCCGGCCGTATAGTTGGTCATTATGCCATTTGCCTCTATTGTTCGGCTCCTGGTTTCTTCTGGTTGTTGGAAATCTCGTATCTTTGACTTTAATGTAGTGATTCCCTCCTTTAAATGACATTATCTGCGCGGGAAAAATACAAGAAGAAAGGATTGCATACCCCTCTGAATATTAGTATTAGTGATAGGGTTTAGAGAGATATTTCATAAAAAATATGATTAATATCCAGTTTAAATGTGGATGTAGATGGCTATATTTTAGAGCCATCAATCTCCCCAAGCTTAAACTTGATCGTCCCGAGCAAGAAAACCAAAATCAAACTCAGCATTTAAACTGAAATAACGAGATGGTGATCTTACTCATGATTAATAGTCTCAAGTTTCCTCCACTTCATCAATCTGAAAAACTTCAGCATAGATAGAGTAATGGCAAGCATATCATATGGGTTTCTTGCATCCTTATAGCGTAGCAAAATTATCATAGAGATGGATGATTTAAATGAGTAAACTTTATTCTATGTCAAGTAATCAACTCATAGGCTTGCCTTTGAACAGTAAAGTATAATCATGTAAATTAAGAGTGTGAAAGTTGTCATGAAAAGCATATCTATAAATAAATAGTTCATCTCCACTAACTATTTCTCTTGACATGCAGCCTATCCACATCAACATGGTGCCACATCAGAAATTTCCATCCATGTCATCAACTAAGCCCCATGATCAACTACACAAAACAAACCTACCGCACTTCAATTCAGCATGCATGCATGATTATCTGGGTAATTATTTCGTGTTACTGGTAGAGGAATCGAGGATTCTGCACTAGCTAATAATGATGGTATTTAATCCCGTTCTCTCATGTTCTCACACCATTCTGCATTTCGGCCGGTGGCAGTCATTTGTTTTAGAAAATAATTCCCACAACTATACGGCTCTTCATCTTTCCTCTTTCTCTTCGTCTTCCCACAGTTGTTTACTACTCTCTAATCGATAGTTATTCCTCTTTGTCTTCGTATTATGCGGCTCCTTTCCTCTTCATCTTCTCAGTAATCTGTAGCAGAAACCGATGGATCTTCCCTTCTCTGTCTTGTGTATATAAGGCCCTTCTCTCTTCCCGCAGCCCATTCTCTATTCATGTCCCATAATCTTCGTATTTCCCACCCGTCACTTCTTGGATCACACTACAGGTCTACATCATCCCTGACCTCCTTCCAGAGCTCGCTATCACCATACATATCTACATAGGAGATGCTCACTGTTTGCATTGGAGTGATGACCCACAAGTATAGGGGGTGTATCGAGTATTTTCGAGGGAAGTGACACCCAATTTATTGATTCAACACAAGGGGAGCCAAAGAATATTTATAAGCCTTAACAACTGAATTTTCAATTCAGCTGCACCTAGAAACAATCTTGCTCACAACAGTTTATCAGTAGCAACAATTTTGTAGTAGCAACAGCAAAGCAATAGCAGTAGTAAAAGTAAAGACAATAGTAAAAATTGCAGTAAACAGTAGGATAGAAGCGCGGTAGGAATAGGGATGTATGGACGGACGTTGCATGGACAAGACAATTCATATGGCAATCAAGACAGAGAGCATTTGCAGATAAATAAAATAAAGCATCCAAGTACTAAATAATCATAGGCATGTGTTCCATATATAGTCATACATGCTCGCAATGAGAACTTGCACAACATCTTTTGTCCTGCCAGCCCGTTTGCAGCGGTGCCTCAAGGGAACTACTCGCAATTAAGGTGCTCCTTTTAATAGAGCACCGTAGCAAAGCATTAACACTCTGTGAACACATGTGATCCTCACATCAAAGCCATTCCCTCCGGTTATCCCGATTATTGTCACTTCAAGGCCTTTGGTTCCAGACAATAACATGTGTATACAACTTGCAGGTAAGATCATAAACAATACTATCATAATGAATCAATAACATGTTCAGATCTGAAATCATAGCACTCGGGTCCTAGTGACAAGCATTAAGCATAAAAAGTTGCAACAAAGTCAAAAAAGCACTAATAATAGGTACTAGGAACCATGCCCTAATAATCTGATGCCATTACATGAATGATCTCATCCAATCCCTACCATCCCCATAGCCTACAGCAGAGGATTACTCACACATAGATGGCGGAAACATGGATGGTCGATGGAGAAGCGATGGTGACGATGATGACGATGATCTCCTCCAATTCCCCATTCCGACAGGGTGCCAAAGCAGAGTTTCTGGTTTCGAATCGCAATATCTAGTGGTGGCGGCGTAGCGGAACTCTTTCTGGAAAAACATCGAACCCCCCTTGGTTTTTAAGTCAAGAGGCAACTTATAGGCAAAGATGGAGGCCGAGGGAGTGACCGAGGTGGCCACACCACCCCCAGGCACGGCCTAGCCTGGCCCGCGCGGCCAGGTGCTGTGGGCCCCTCGTCGCCCTACTCCGTCTCGTCTTCTGGCTCCGTGAGTCTTCTAGTGAAATAGGATTTTTGGCATATTTTCCGGGATTTTTCCTGATAGTTGATTTTCTACACAAAAACTAGACGCCAAGGAAATTCTGTTGAAAACATTGTCAGTCTGTGTTAGTTGCATCCAATTCATACAAGTTTAGAGGAGAAACAATAACAAAACTGTTCGGGAAAGTAGATACGTTTTGGACGTATCAACTCCCCCAAGCTTAGCTTATTGCTTGTCCTCAAGCAATTCAGTTGAAAACTGAGTGCGCTAAAAGAAACTTTCACAAACACATTTGCTTCATAAGATGTATATATTCTCAGCATATGATCAACTACTCAGGCAATTCATAATAAAGAGTATGCAACTAAGTTTACTTAATAGTCATTGCAAGCTATGCAGAGATTCCAACTCAAAAATAGTAAGTAGCATGAAACATAGACATAAGCAACATTGCAATGCTCATAAAAAAGGTATGATAGAGTGGTATCTCGCTTGCCTTTGATTGTAGAGCAAACATAAATGCCAAGGAACCTCTGTGGTTCAGGTGAAGACTAGAATTAAAGATATCAAAGATACAAGCATCAAAGTCATAACACAATTAATCAAGTTTTGAGACAAGCAGATTACACTAAGAATGAGAACTATGCTCTCAAAAAAGTGCTCATAGAATATGTGGTGACTCAACAAGAAAATGAAAAATGTTTTGAGAATTTTGAAAGGCTTCCAAATGCTGAAAGTATGGTACTCATTAACTTTGAGCTCTCATTGCCCTATCATAAGCATCTTTAAATGGTTAAGGTGAAAGTGAGGTCCAATCTAAGTTATATGCTTGACAGACTATAAACTGGAAATCTCATGTCCCTTGAGTACGAGGGCCACTCCTCATGCTACTCAACTTTAGTTACAGGTAAGTTTTTGCCATAGTAAATACATGCGTATCATAGAGAACCGTCAACGGGGTACCCCTTGCCCGATGATACAGAAGAATCCCCATATCAAAATGACAAGGCAATCAGACAACAGGCATCTCAGTAATCTTCTTATTTACCATGGGAATATAGTGCTTTTTTCTCTCTTTCCTCTTTTCTCTTTTTTTCAATCTCTATCTCTTTTTTATAAGAAGAATGCTTCATAGATGCTTATTATGGTTACGCTGCAGGTTTCCACCATGATTAGGCATGGATTAGACCGGTGGCCCAGGCGTTTCTCTAACACACATACATAACTCCATGGACTTGCAAGCTCCCCTTTTATTTCACACCGACGACATCCGTAAACAAAAGAGCATGATATCAACTAGGTATATATGTACATGTGCTTAAAGCGTTCCCCGTGAAAGCACGGTTCTGCTAATCCCCAGCCTATAATTTGCAAGCATATAACTTTCATGGACAGTCACAATGGTTCAGGTTTATTAAGTGCAAGAAATAAAGTGTGCCATCAAGTTTGTGAGAGCTTTACTAACTAACTTTCTCATAACAAGCAAACATTTTATTCGGAAGAAAACAAGGCATATTGAATATGCACGGAAAAGAAAATGATGCTAATAGGTAGGTATGGTGGACACTTTTGGCAATATTTGTTTCGGGGAGTTGGAAACATGAGTAGAGCTCATACTGAGTGCAAGTGAAGGCTAGCAATAGTAAGGGAGCGACATACGAGAGAGCAATAACTGCCATAATCGTGCTTGCAACAAAACAAGACTAATCATGGTATGAAAGTGATTCAAGACCCCTGAGGCAAAATAATTCATCGAGGCTTAACTGATTGTTTCAGTCATATGCATGCGTGAGCTTGTGCCAAGTAAATTCAAGTGAAACATTCAGAGGAGGATACCACAGTGTCATACCAAGTTATGAATAGAACAATGCAAGCAAAAATTCATATGAAATGCTACAAACTATTAGCAAGCTGGAGCTAATCATAAGAAAGCAAGAACTACTAAGCATCCATAAGTAACATACACCCTACATGAATAGACTAAGCATGCCCACAATGATGAGTATATGTACAAAAATGAAAACAAATCGAGTTTGTTACCAGCCTCTTACCACACCTCAAGTTGTCATTAATCCTCATTATTGCCCTTCACTCGTGTGGCTTGAATAATAACATGAAACCAAATCCCACTGAAGACTGCTGAACCCTGCAACAAACTTCACAAAACCAAAGAAGAACAACAAATATTTTTGGTGTTTTTGATTTTTAAAGGCAAGAACAAAAGGAAGAACAAGCAAAGCGAAATCTTTTTGGGTTTTTCGAAAAGTTCAAACAAAGCATAAAGGAAGAAGCAAGCCAAGGCAAAAAGAAAAAGAAACAAACAAAGAAAAACAACGAAAATATTTTTGGTATTTTTGTGTTTTGGAAAGCAAAATTAAAGAAATAACGAAAACTAAAAAGAGAATGAAGCATGGATATACATCGTACCGACTAAACATGATATGGAGATGAATGTGATGTCGGTATACCTCCCCCCAAGCTTAGGCTTTTGGCCTAAGTGGGTATCAATCCCAAGTTGGCTAAGATGGAGCGCCTCCATAGTACGGCGAGGAGGTGCCCTCATCCTAATGCGAGCTTGAGGACACCCCACCGTAGTGCGCAGAGTAGTCGTAAGAAGGCACATCCTCCTGGTGCTGCCTGTGGAAACCAAGCAAGTAGAGCTGCTCGTCCACATCCTCCTTGGAATGCGACCATGGCCTCCTGTGAATACTGAACAAAATAGATTGCGGCAAAGGAATCTCCCTCTCATCCCCGTCAGTAAACAACATCCTTATCTTCCCGTGCTGAGCTACGTGGTCATCGTCATTTGTCACACTTCGATAGAGCTCCAGCAAATCAGCGGGTCGACCTTGGATCTTCTTCAGTGTCCCCGTCGTTCCTATACCTATAACACTGCAAAATCTTTCCAATGACATGGTAATAGGCTGATTATAAATTCTAAAAGAAACAGTTGACTGATAAGGGGTGTTAGTGAAAATGAAACTCTCAACAAAAGTTTTGGTGAGCAAAGCATATTGCTCACTCTCATCTTCCATGTACATGGTCAAATCGACCCTCTAAACCAGTAGTAAGGAATCATCGAGGATCCCTGGAGCTTGCAAAAAGGTAAAACAAGGGAAAGTAGATGGGTGAGCATCTCCCTCATCTCCTTCATTGCCAAAGTGTGGTGCAATAAGATCTTCATTGTATGAAGGCCTAAACTGAGATGCTGATCTTGAGGGCCTTGACCTTCTAGGTGGGTCACTCTCAAATATTTCTCCAAATGTGTGGTTGTTCATCTTTGATATTCTGAAATTTTAACATCCATTATACAAGTGATTACAAAGTGAATACATAATGAAGGGAACTACTCGTAGGGACTTGTAAGAGGCCTAAACATGCATCAAAAAAATATCTCTAAGCATTGAACAAGCTTACAAGATCTCATAACCTGTCACCTACAGCAGCAAAATACTCAAGATATAAACCACTAAACACAAATCTACTTGGACAAGCGGAGGAGTCACATACCGGAGAACAAATGCTCCAAATTTCAGCAGCAAAGATGGGCTAAGCAAGGAGATCGAAAAATCATGGGCAAGAACAACAAGAACGCGATTTCGACCAATGAGCTGGTGTTTTCTCGGGAGAGAGAAGGCAATGGGAAGTGAGAGAGTGAGTGGAGAGCCAGGGGTGGCCCACACCATGGCTAGGCACGCCCGTGGGCTAGCCGCGCCACCAGGTGGTGTGACTGCCTGGTGGGCCCCCTGGTACTCTCCAGGCACTTTGCTGCCCCTTTTTCACGTAAAAATTTAATATGAATTTTCTAGGATTTTTTGAGACACTTTATTTTTGAGAAATTTTCAGGTATAGATGAATGATTTTCTGGCAGGAAAATATTTCTAGAATGATGCAATGACAAAACAAAGCTAAAACTTTAGAAGTTCTAAAACACTCTAATAAGCAAGCAACTACCAAGAGAAAAGTAAACTAAGCAAAAGCAAAAACGAAAATGGATAAAATAAAAGTAAGCAAAGATAACCATGGTGAAAACATTGTTTTGTTCATCAAAATCGCTTTGTTAACATGGTTGATCAGGTCTTGTTACCAAAACAATTTTATATGAAACAAAACTTTGTATTCCACTAATGATTATGTTACCTCAACCTTGATAGCAATGGTCCCAATCATAAGAGTTTCATATTTTTCTCTTGGCATGGGACAATATATTTCTCTAACTTGAATGCCCTCAATATTTTCAATTGAATTTAAGCCATAATTCCTACCAATCTTCTTGGGAAAATAGACATTATGCTCTTTGTCATTAACATTAAAAGTCACCTTTCCTTGATTACAATTAATAACAGCTCCTATAGTATTAAGAAAAGGTCTCCCAAGAAAAATAGACATATTATCATCTTCAGGCATTTCAAGAACAACGAAGTCAGTTAATATCAAGAAATTATGAGCAACTTTAAAAAGTACATCCTCACATATACCAACATGAATAG
Organism: Avena eriantha; assembly: GCA_910589775.1. Lineage (NCBI taxonomy): Eukaryota > Viridiplantae > Streptophyta > Magnoliopsida > Poales > Poaceae > Avena > Avena eriantha. Next base: position 379,023,373 of record OU342740.1, read on the forward strand.
TAGTAGATTTATCAGCCATTTGCAAAGATATATCAGTTGGTATTATTTTTTCTAGTTGAAGTCTCTTATAGAGAGAGAAAAAGGCATAACACTAACTCCCGCTCCCAAATCACACAAAGCAGTTCTAACATAACTATTTTTAATAGAGCACGGAATAGTTGGAATCCCTAGGTCTCCAAGTTTCTTTGGAACCTTACCATTAAAGGAATAATTAGCAAGCAAAGTAGAAATTTCTTCATTAGGGATCTTCCTTTTATTTGAGACAATATCCTTCATATACTTTGAATAAGGAGGCAATTTAATAGCATCAGTCAAAGGAATTTGCAAGAATAAAGGTTTCATCCACTCACAAAACTTGTTATAGTGTTCATCTTCCTTTGACTTGTGTTTGTTATCGGGGAAAGGCATAGGTTTTTGGACCCAAGGCTCTCTTTCACTACCATGTTTCTTAGCAACAAAATCTTCTTTAGTGTATTTAGTATTCTTAGTGTGCCTTTCCGGTTCTTCTTCAACTTTTTCTTTATCAGGAGCATCATTTTCCTCATTACCACTTTCAGTTTCAGCATCGGAGACAGATATACTATTGGGATCTATAGCACGTTCGGGGGATTCTATAATAGTTTTACGTTTATTTTTTCTTTTCTTAGGAGAAGTACCATTAGTTTTAGCTTGTTGAGAATCCTGCTCAATTCTTTTAGGATACCCCTCAAGATATAGAGGATCCTGTGTAGCAGCACCACTTCTAGTTCTAATTTCATAAGCATGTTTTTCTTTAGCAACATTAACTAGCAAGTCTTTTTGTACCTTAATAAGCTGATCAATTTGAGTTTGAACCATTTGAAAATGTTTAACAAGCATTTTAACACCATTAGAGGTTCTTTCCATAATATCTTTTAACTCAACAATAGCTCTAGAGTTTTCCATTAGATGATTTTGCACCATTTATTGAAATTATCTTGCTTAATAATAAAAATATCAAATTCTTCTAAGCATTGATCAGGAGGTTTAGAATAAGGAATATCACCTTCATCAAAATGTTGGAGAGAGTGTACCTCAATAGTGGATGAGTGGGGGATTGGCTTACATAATTCCTCTATAGGAGGTAAATTCTTGACATCTGTAGCTTTAATTCCTTCTCCTTAAGACATTTCTTAGCTTCCTTCATCACTTCATCATTTAGTTCAATAACTCCCCTCTTCTTTGATGTTGGTATAAGCGCAGGAATAGTTGGTTCAGGTATAGTTGTCTCAGGTATAGCTGGTTCAGGAGGAGTCCAGTCTTCATAATTCTTGCTTATTTTAGCCATTAATTCCTCAGCTTCCTTGGGAGTCCTATTCCCGAAAACACAATCAGCACAACTATCCAGGTATGTCCTAGATTCTTCAGTTAGTCTATTATAATATATATCAAGAAGCTCATTTTTAGGTAATGGACATCTAGCCTGTGCATGAATCAAAGCACAAAACCTTGCCCATGATTCAGGCAATATCTCCTTCTCTCCCTATTTAAAATCAAAAAGTTCCTGCAAAATAGCATGTCTAGCACTAGGAGGAAAATATTTCTGGAGGAAGGTACTAATCAAGCAATTAGGGCTATCAATAGATCCAGGAGGTAAATTATTAAACTAAGTTTTAGCTTCTTTCAGCGAAAAAGGGAAAAATTTAGCAACAAAGTAGGTGCACATTTTAATATCATCAAAAAACAGGCCACTCATGATAGAAAGCTCAGTCATATGCGCTACAACGCTTTCATTCTTAGTCCCACAAAAAGGTTCTTTCTCAACAATAGTAATGTAGGATAAATCAAGAGAGAAATCATAATTCATATCTTTAATGTTTATGGGAGATGTAGCAAACTTAGTATTAGGAGACAATTTGGGTTTTATAGTACGCCTCTCAAGGAGACTCTTAATATCACTCCTATCATGGGTGTTTTGGCATTTTTTAATAAATTCATCGGTTATCTCTATATAACCGTCTTCAATATCATAACTCTCTCTAGACTCAGGTGAACTGACAGGTGTAGTAGTGTCTTCATTAGGAGTTTTGGTATTTCCAGCTATAGTTCTAGCAATCGTAGCATCCAGGAAAGGACCTAATGAACCACTCTTATCAAGCACAGTAGAAGCAGCATCATAAGTATCATAAGTTTTAGACTCAGCAGTAGTAGCAGTGTGTGTAGCATGTGTATGTGGTGGTGTAAGGAGCTTATTCATAACAGTCGGTGAATCAAGAGCAACAGAGGTGTTTAGAACCGTACCTCTCCTTGTAGTGGATGGTAAAATAGGAACCTTGCCATCACGATACTTACCCATGATGGATGAATGGCAGCAAACAATAATGATTCCAAGTGATCTTGATAAATAGAGCTATGCTCCCCAGCAACGGCGCCAGAAAATAGTCTGGATGACCCACAAGTATAGGGGGTGTATCACAGTATTTTCGAGGGAAGTGAAATCCAATTTATTGATTCGACACAAGGGGAGCAAAAGAATATTTATAAGCCTTAACAACTGAGTTGTCAATTCAACTGAGTTGTATATGCTTGCACTTATTTGTCGGGAATTAGAAGAACCATGCTTTCATGGGGAATGCTTTCAACATTGCACTTGGTACTTGTACCTAGTTGATATCATGCTCTTTTGTATATGGATGTCGTCGGTGTGAAATGAAAGGGGAGCTTGTAAGTCCATGGAGTTATGTATATGTGTTAGAGAAACGCCTGGGCCGCTGGTCTAATCCATGCTGACATGGTGAAAACCTGCAGCGTAACCATATTGAGTTGTGTATGAAGCATTCTTCTAATAAAAAAGAGTCCTATATTGAGGGGAAAAAGGAGAAAAGAGGAAAAAAAGAGATACTATGAAAAGAGGAAAGAGAGAAAAAAAGCACCATATTCCCATGGTAAATAAGAAGAATGCTGAGATGCTCGTTGTCTGCTTGCCTTGTCATTTTGATATGGGGATTCTTCCGTATCATCGGGCAAGGGGTACCCCGTTGGCGGTTCTCTATGATACACATATACTTACAATGACAAGAACTTACCGGTGACTAAACTTGAGTAGCATGAGGAGCGGCCCTCGTATACAAGGGACATGAGATTTCTGACTTATACTTCGTCAAGCATGTACACCATAGTTTGTTCAATTTAACCTTAATCACTTCAAGATGCTTATGATAGGGGCAAGGAGAGCTGAAAGCTATAAGTACCATAATTTTTGGAAGCTCTTTATGAGACTTGAATCCCTACTTCCTTTTACAAAGGCTTTTCTTCCACCATTATATTGAGTCTCCACCTTCTATCTTTATGCACCTACTTTGAGAGCATAGTGGCCATTCTTAGTTGTATGTGCATTGTCCCAAGACTAGTTGATTGATGCATACTTTGATATTGCTTGTTTTAAACTATTGTATCTAGTCACTCTTATGAACTTTGAAGGTGTCCTATGCATTTATATTTGCTACTCTATTGAGGGACAAGCTGAATACTATTATGCTATGTTTTATTTATGTGAAACAAATAAACGTCTTGCAAAGCATTGTCATTCATGAATCATTTGTTTGTGCCTTTTCTTGTTGCATCATAGTTTCTTTGCTTATTACTAGAACTTTGTCTTTCATGTTATGATTGAAGTACTATGATCCCAGCTATCAATGTTTTACAAATACTTTGATCAAGTTTATGATGGTGCATGTCACCTAAAAAATTATTCTTTCTTTTTATCACTTACCTACTCGAGGACGAGCAGGAGTTAAGCTTGGGGATGTTGATACATTGCAAATGTATCTATAACTTTTGATATTCCATGCTTGGTTTTATCTACTTTCTTATGTTTTGTCTACATTTTGGAGTACTTTTCATATGATTTCTTGGACTAACCTATTAACAAGAGCCACAGTGCCATGTTTTCTGCTGTTTTTGGTTCCAGGAAAGTTAGAAAATCAATATTCTCGAAATTGGACGGGACAAAAGCCAAAGTTCCTATTTTACTAGAAGACTCACGGAGCCCGAAGTAGAGACGGAGGAGGGCCAGGGCCTGGCCACACCATATGGTGGCGTGGGCTAGCCCTGGCCGCGCCACCAGGTGGTGTGGGCCCCCTGGCACTCCACCTACCTTGCCTCTTTGACTATAAGAAGCCTCCCGAGGCATAAACCCTAAATCGTCAATCAGAAATCCATGAAAAGTTCCGCTGCGCTGCTGCCACCGAAGGGGAGATTCGGGGGATAGAAAGTCTCTGTTCTGGCACCCTGCCGGGACGGGGAAGTGCCCCAAAGCCATCTCCATCGATCTCCACCGCCATCTCCATCACCATTGCTGATTCCCATGATGAGGAGGGAGTAGTTCTCTCTCGAGGCTAAGGGTTCTACCGGTAGCTATGTGTTCATCTCTCTCTCTCTCTATGCATGACCATATTGTGATCATGAGCTTGTAATCTATAGATCTACCTTGCTACTCAAGTGCTTTAATAGATCTCTGCTCTCCCCATGTGTGTGAAAGTGACAGCGTGCTCACCATGGTGGCACTTAGGCTAGAGATTGCAAATACTTGTTATGAGTTATATTTGGAGTTGGATGTTTCTATGAAATTGTGGTGTTTGTTGGACTCATCTAGTACTCAAGGTGACAGTGTGGGGTTTTCTAGATGGGAAAGGCTTACTTTGAGGAGTGCTGTTATAGCCCTACCGTTGATTAGAGTGTCCAACCGGAGAGTGGTTAAGAGTAGTATCATGAAGAGAATATATTTATATGAGAGTGTTCACTAGTGAAAGTATGATCCCTAGGCCTTGTTTCTAAGCATTGATACACCGTTTGCTATTAGATCTGTTACATGTTTGCTTTCTTCCATCTTTATTTCAGTTTATCTTTAGTCTCTTCCACGCCATCAAGTTATTTTCTATCACCGTTACTGCTTATAATTATCCATACCACTTGTATTTCACTATCTCTTCGCCGAACTAGTGCACCTATACACCTGACAAGTGTATTGGGTGTGTTGGGGACACAAGAGACTTCTTGTATCTTGATTGCAGGGTTGCTTCATAGGGAATACCTTTGACCACTTCCTCCCTGAGTTCGATAAACCTTGGGTGATCCAATTAAGGGAAGACTTGCTATTGTTCTACAAATCTGCACAGTTGGAGGCCCAACAACTGTCTACAAGAATAGAAGTGTGTAGACATCACCTATAGCGGGGGATTACTCACTCATAGATGGGGGAAACATGGATGGTCGATGGAGAAGTGATTGTGACGATAATGGCGATGGTCTCCTCCAATTCCCCATCCTGGCAGGGTGCCAGAACGGAGTTTCTGGTTTCGAATCGCGATATCTGGTGGTGGCGGCGCAGCGGAACTCTTTCTAGAAAAACATCAAACCCCCTTGGTTTTTAGGTCAAGAGGCAACTTATAGGCAAAGAGGGAGGCCGAGGGGGTGACCGAGGTGGCCACACCACCCCCAGGCGTGGCCTGGCCTGGCCCGCGCGGCCAGGTGGTGTGGGCCCCTTGTCGCCCTACTCTGTCTCGTCTTCTGGCTCCATGAGTCTTCTGGTGGAATAGGATTTTTGGCATTCTTACCGGGATTATTCCTGATAGTTGATTTTCTGCACAAAAACTAGACACCAAGGTAATTCTGCTGAAAACAACATCAGTCCGTGTTAGTTACATCCAATTCATACAAGTTTAGAGGAGAAACAATAGCAAAAGTGTTTGGGAAAGTAGATACATTTTGGACGTATCATGGAGCTACGCCCATCCTGACAACATGTGTGGCCATTATTTTTTCTACCGCCCGAGACTATTGTCACTTCCCCCGTGTTCCCTAGAAGATGTTTTTTATGTGTTTGTCGTGCATCATACAGGGTTCTCTCTTTCTCCATCTTTTCTATGGAGGTGCAGTGCCATGGTAAAATTTCTCAATATCTGCAGATCTATTTTGTACGAAGTTATTGAGCATAAGATAAATCAGTGGAATACCTTTATTGATTGTGACGGGTATCAAAAATGGTTCACCCTGGTAATGTCACCTTCCATGCCCTATTATTTCCCAAATGATTATACTTCGAGCACCAAACTTTTTCATGAACAAAAGCGGTCTTGTGTGAATAAGTAGTTTGCCCATTCAGGTGAGATATTCAAAATCATTCCTGATGGTTTACTATTTCTTTGAAAGTAAGCCCCTCCCACCATTCTGATCTTATTCTAGGTTTGCTTTTGTTCACGTTCCCAATTTCAGTATCACCTAATACCAAGGCCGCCATGGGCAGCATTGATGACCCACAAGTATAGGGGGTGTATCGCAATATTTTTGAGGGAGTGAAACCCAATTTATTGATCCGACACAAGGGGAGCCAAAGAATATTTATAAGCCTTAACAACTGAGTTGTCAATTCAGCTGCACCTGGAAACAATCTTGCTCACAGCTGTTTATTAGTAGCAACAGTTTTGTAGTAGGAATAGCAAAGTAATAGTAGTAGTAAAAGTAAGACAGTAGTGATAGTAGCAGTAAATAGTAGGATTAAAGCGCGGTAGGTATAGGGATGGACGGACCGACGTTGCATGGACAAGACAATTCACATGGCAATCGGAACATAGGGCAATTGCAGGTAAATAAGATAAAGCATCCAAGTACTAGATAATCATAGGCATGTGTTCCATATATAGTCATACATGCTCGCAATGAGAACTTGCACAACATCTTTTGTCTTGCCAACCCGTTTGCAGCGGGGCCTCAAGGGAACTACTAGCAATTAATGTGCTCCTTTTAATAGAGCACCGGAGCAAAGCATTAACACTCTGTGAACACATGTGATCCTCACATTAAAGCCATTCCCTCCGGTTATCCCGATTTCTGTCACTTCGGGGCCATTGGTTCCAGACAATAACGTGTGTATACAACTTGTAGGTAAGACCAAAAACAATACTATCATAATGAATCAATAACATGTTCAGATCTGAAATCATGGCACTCGGGCCCTAGTGACAAGCAATAAGCATAACAAGTTGCAACAAAGTCAAAAATCACTAATAAAAGATACTAGGCACCATACCCTAACAATCCGATGCCATTACATGAACAATCTCATCCAATCCCTACCATCCCCATAGCCTACAGTGGGGGATTACTCACTCATAGATGGGGGAAACATGGATGGTCGATGGAGAAGCGATGGTGGCGATGATGGTGATGATCTCCTCCAATTCCCCGTCCCGGCAGGGTGCCAGAACGGAGTTTTTTGGTGCTGTTTCGTGGAATGTGGTGGTGGAAACAGAGCAGAACTCCTACTAGAAAAACGTGGAACCCCCTGGGTTTTTAGGCCAGGAGGCAACTTATAGGCGAAGAGGGAGGCCGAGGGGTGCCTAGGGCGGTCACACCACCCCCTGGCGTGACCAGGCCTGGCCCGTGCGGCTAGATGGTGTGGCCGGGCCCAGCCCCTCTCCGTCTCGTATTCTGGCTCCTGGTGTCCCTCGGTGAAAAATTGACTTTGGATTTTGTCCCGCCCAATTCCGAGAATATTCATTTTATGACTTTCCTGGAACCAAAAACAACAGAAAACAGGCAGCTGGCACTGTGGCTCTTGTTAATAGGTTAGTCCAAGAAATCATATGAAAAGTAATCCAAAGTGTGGACAAAACATAAGAAAGTAGATAAAACTAAGCATGGAACATCAAAAATTATAGATACAAGGTATCATGCATCCCCTCCTCACCAATTTCCTTTGTTTGAGGTGCTTCCAGAGCCTCATCGGCCATCGGCTTCCTCTACCGGTGGTGGCCAACCATGGTAGTGAGGAGGAGTGAGGCCAAAAGCACAAGGTCACATATTGACTGTTTTGACGTGCGTGTATATCTGAACCTTTGTCCAATTTGCTACATGTATGTGTGGTTTATATATAAAGTAATCATTGATCTCACTTAGATTTTCTCTGCATGTTAATCTGTACTACAATTTTGCAGGTTTCTCCTCTTTATTTTTTCTAAATATTGTAATATTAGCTACATCAGTTAACAAGGTGGTGATTGACAAGTAGATCCAAACATATTTATTATAATAAACTAACTTAAACTTGATAATTTTTCTCTCCTTAATTAGGAAACACATATCCCTATGTCTTCTGGGACACACCATAAATTTTTGTATGAAGGTGTGACAGGAGCAACTATGGACCAAATTTCTTATGTCCGTGAAGGCTACTGATATATTCCTGAGGATGTATAGTTCATTCGCGAACCTACAATTGGCACCTTTCCTCTTCTTTAAATTGCAGTATAGATATTATTTTCTCCAATTAGCTAATGTATATAACTTTTGGGTTTAACCTGACTATGAAATTGTACAGATATCCATTGGTATATTTTACCGTACGTCATGCTTGCTTTCAGTTCATCGGGCACCTCAAATAAGAATATGGATTCTGAGAATCGCTATGGCATTTTGTCCATGTTTGAGGCAATCCGACTTTTAGAGGAGGTGCATATACATGTCAGCCTAAATATTACTTTTTGGGTGCTTCATATGGCATGATCAATCTTGCTGAGATATAAGAACCAACACGCATGATCTAGAGTCAGTTTGTTTACTCAATGTTAATCATGCATCAACTAGAGGAATATCATATGGCTATTTCCATGATTTTACAACTTTAGTCAAAAAATCCTATCTATATTTCAGTCATATATTCCGCAGCAACGCGCGGGGAATCATCTAGTATACTAGAGTATCTCAATTCTCCCACATCAATGGATCAAGACTTTGCAAGCACTATTTTTTTATTCATTGTCCTTCAAGAATTTTAGTTTTTAAGTAATTGAGATCATGCTAAAGATTTTTATTAGTTTATCGGGATGTGATGGACACTCATGGCATCACTAAGATTTTTGTTCCTTTTGCATAATGATTACTCATAATAGCCACAGGAGTGATTTCATCATGATTACAGCTACCCGAGAGTGCCAAGAATCTTACCCACTATAGCATTGCCGCTACAAGTGTTTAATCAACTCATAGACGAATTCTAAAAGTTTCCTCCATGAAGATCGTTCATAGGCCAGCAGAGTTATTGGCATCACATGAAGTTTGACACGCGTAAAGCTATATCATTCTTATGATTAACAAGTTAAACTTTGGCATTCTCACAAAAATCGCTAAACATTAATTCAATCGAACAAATCCTTTCAAAGAGAACTATCAAGTCAATCAATATTTTCAGTGGTATAGAGTGTCTCTAGAAATAAACCTTCAAGACTAAGCACTACAACACCCAAGCCTTTAATTGTGAGACTTTTTCTTATTACAATTGTTTAGCAATTTTTAGGCAAGACTTAGTTAATTACGAGAGCTAGAACAAAATGATCCCAATTAAATACCCATGAAAACGACAATCTTACTATGATATAATGACTCACTCCACCAATATAATATCTCAACATTTACTACTAACTAGCATGGGTTTCTTAAACTGAAAAAGTGGAGGGTCATAAGGCACACCTCTCATATTTGGTTCCACTTCTCTCTTCCTTTTTATTTGTTTCTTGGAAACTCAAAGTCGATCACCCTCCTGTAGATATATAAAAGCCTCGAGGTGGAAATAAAATAAAGAGGGGAAATAAGGAAAATGGAGATTTTTTTTGTGATTTTTGAGAGAGGGAGTTTTAAAGAATAGAAAATTGGCGGCAAAACTTTGCTAGAAAATTCAAAAGCAAAATAGAAAGAACTAAAGATAAAGTGTTGGAGAAACCAACACAAGTGCTTATAAACTCAAAATGAAAATGCAATCTCGAAATAAATAAAAATAAATAAACACCAAATAAAGATACATGAGAGAACTTCCCCAAGCTTAGGCTTTTGCAAGCCTTCAAATCATTGTAGTGGTGGGAAAAGTCATTACTCCAGTTCACGAATTGAGTTGAGAGGTTACTTGTTGATTCCCGGAGGTTCAAAGAGAGGTTGTGCATCCTCTCCACAGTCCCTCCAAGTCCTTGGAAATCTTGGTACGTTGTGAACCGGGTTTGTGTCTGCTCCTCTTGATAAGGAACTTCTTGCTCCTCCTCTTGGTCCTCATCCTCTTTAGGAATCTCTTCCTCGGGTTGGTGCTGCTCAACCTGCGAATCATATAGCAAACGTCCTTCCTCGATAGAGAAAATACCATTAGGCATAGGAGCGAGGTAGATACGCCCAGCTCTAGCAATATGCAGGTAATAAACACCACCTCTCCTAGTGAGCATTCTACAGGCCCTCAAGGTGGAGAAACCAACACTGTCTCACCTAGTACTGGTTACAACTCACCTAGATCGATGTCTAGGGCAGTGGCAAGCACGGTGATGACGCCTTCTCCTGTGATTGGTCCTTGGCTTTGGGAGGCTTGGTTCTCCAGGTAGCGCACAAGGATGACACCCAAGTTGAGTGACAGGTTGTAGTTGATGTAAGTAGCCTTTGTGAGGACTAGGATGTCCTCCTTGTTGAGTCTCATGAACTCATTATGTGCCTGCAAGGTGTTAGCAATAACATAGAACAAATAGCGAATTGCAGGATGTTGAATATTCTTCCCCTTGTTCACTCTACTAGTGAAGCTCATTCTATTATAGTATTAATCGGGGGAAGGATTTAAGCCAGTAAAGGATGCGCGTAAAGGATGAACATCATTTTTGGCAAATTAAAGCATGTGCACTATTCATCTAATATTAAAGTGTAGTCGTTGTTCATCAGACGTAAATAAATAGTATCCTCTCCTTACCATAGTTTAACGGTGCTTTGCAACGAACTTAAGCATTCAATGGTTAAGCAGCGATAAGTAGGTACATCACTATACACAAAGTTTGCAGGCCAGTTCTATTGCAAAGTAAATTAAAGTCATAAGAAATACCGAGTTGGTTCAATATAATGGGGCAAGCCCACTTGTTGGCCTTCACTTCATGGTTCTTGATCTTGTTGAAGCGTTCACGATGGGCCTTATCCCTGAACCGTATCCCCATGCGTTCCTGAGCGGCAGCCCGAGAAGCGCTAGCGGTGGCACGAGCATGAGTTTGGCTCCTTGTGTTCATCATCTAAAATATTGAAGAAAGGCAAAAATAAATCTTTTTGATCCAACAATAGTAAGTATAATATATTCATCATCTAAGCACACTAAAAGAATCTCCTCAAGATAATAATCTAGGTAAGAAAATCATGGCAATTGGTTCATAGTAGGTATTACCCTAGATTGACAATGACAATAGATCGAAGATGAATTTGCAAAAAGTAATTGGAGGATCAGAGGAGAAACATACCGTAGATTACTTGTGTGCGAGGAAATCGAACGAAATTAAGTAGAGATGAACATCCCTTGAGGTTTTGAGAGAGTTTAGAGGTAGAATAAGGAAAAATGATTGAAATTTTGGAGTTGAGATACCTTCCCATGCAATTTTATGGTCGGATGCAACTATACGGGCGGAACATGTGTTCCGGCCGTATAGTTGGCGTTCTATCAAAATAATAGGGTTTTCTCATGACGGCGCAGCTATACGGACGTTACTATATGTGCGGAATAAAATGTTTCGGCCGTATAATTGGTCGTTAAAATGGCGGTCTCCGCAAAAGAAAACTTGCAAAGGCATCGATATCTATACGACTGGAACTATACGGCCAGAATTTTTATTCTCGCCATATAGTTGGTCGTTAAACTCCTAGTTCATATGAAAAGAAATTGTACGGAGGCATTGATATCTATACGGCCGGAATTTTTATTCATGTCGTATAGTTGGTCGTTAAACTCTCTATACATATTGCAGAAAAAAATTCGATGGTAAAGATAACTATACGATCCGAACTATACGGCCGGAATTTTTTATTCCCGCTGTATAGTTTGTCGTTAAACTCCCTGTGTGCATAATTTTTTTTCTGTTTTTTGGTAAACTATTTCTTTTCCTGTAACTTAGTGATATACATTGTTTTTGACAGAAAATTGATAGTAAAAATTATCGACCAACAATAGCATGAATAATGCAGAATTTCAAGTACTATCGAACTTCTTCTCCTCTTTATTGAACATGAATTTAAACTAAAACTAAAAACTTAACTCAAACATTTATTTAACATGGGTTGCCTCCCATGGAGCACTCTTTTATGGTCAATAGATTGACCTTGATGATACTCACTTGGGCTAGATGAGTGGAACACCCACTCCAAAGTAATTGGCCTTCAAAGTGATGGCCTCCTTCTCGTCATGTTTGGCTTTCTTCTTTCTAGGGAAATTAATAACAAAAGGATCTCGCGAAGGCAACTACAACTTCATGTTCCCTTCATGAAGGTTAATAAAGCCTTTATAGTTCTCAAGAAAGGACGATCTAGTATTATAGGAGCAACAGTATCTTTAGGCATGTCAACAATAATAAAATCAATGAGAGCAGGACAACCTTTGATGTAAACTAAAGTCTTCTCCTTAGTCCCTACAGCTTGTTTGTAGGTAGAATCTGCTAGATGCAATTTTAATTCAGTAATTTTAAAGGAGCCAAGATTTAACTTGTTAAAAAGACTCTTTGCAATTGTTGAGATGCTTGCACCTAGATCACAAAGTGCAGCTATCTCATTGCTTCCAATCTTTATCTTAATAGTAGGCTCAAATATGTCATCTAGTTTAACAGGTAACTTTTCAGCGATTTTCTTGTATTCCTCTTCAAGTTCACGTACCTTAATTGCTACTTGATCAACAAAGTGTTGATACATGGCTTCATCATTACCTTCACTCACCGGAATTTTGACATTGATCCTTTTTACGAGATCTTCGATGGTGTAGCTTGGTGAAGGGGCATTACTATAATCAAGTTCTTCAGGCTCCTTCCTTTGGATTCTCATCATTTTGAGTTCTTTAATAGGATTGGGCTCAACTTTACCTGCAAATTTAGCTAGAATGAGAGTTTGACTCTCGGTTATCTTACCTAGCTGTGCCTCAACGATCCTCGTTTTTTATTGAAGGGTCTGCAAATCATTTCTCAAACTAACAACTTGTTTAGATAATTTACCAAGCATAGCATTATGGTTCTCCATAATTTTAACTAGAATATTATTTTGTTCATTTTGTGAGTCTATGAAAGACTTAAGCGTTTCTTGGAGACTACCATTACTAGTTTCCATATTATTATTAGAGTTACTTGTAGGACTAGCATAATGTTTCTGAAAGTTAGGATTGTAACTCTTTTTCCAAACAGGGTTGTAATCATTACGAGCTACGAAGTCTATTTCTTCTATGTTTGTTTCGGGGATGGCTCTTACCTGAGTTTCCTTACCTTTTATGGCTAGTATGAGCTCATCCAACTTAGCATTGAGATCTTCGTTCTCTTGTGGTGAGACAGAGTTCACCTTCTTCATGTTTGATCTTTCCACATGCCATTGGGCATGGTTGTCTTGCATATTGTCTAGCAGCTGCTTTGCTTCGGTAATATGTTTACCCATAAATGTTCCTCCAGCTGCAGTATCAAGCATAGACTTAGACACAGGATTAAGAGCAAATCTCGGGCAAGTAAACATAGAGAATCGAATACCGGATTGATTAAATCCTCAACATCGTAGTTCAACCGATAAAAGAAATTCGTTGAGTATGTAGGAACAACTATGGACATCCCCGGTCATGCTAATGGTTATTAATCAGAGTCTCGAACCTGTAGGGTCACACACTTAACACTTCGGCGTCACTAGGTTTCATTGAGATTATAGATGGTGTGATCAAGTGATGATTCGTAGTCTCGGATGAGATCCTTGATATCACAAGGAGCTTCGGAATGGCCTGAAGGTAAAGAAAAGTATATGGAAAGTTCAATTGAGGGTTCCGGAAAAAATTCGTAATATTCTTGTATGAGACCGAAATGTTCTAGAAGGTTCCTGGGGGTCCACACGGGCCTAAGAAGGGCATCCTGTCCCTATTGGGCTAGGGCTCCATAGCCTCCCAAGGCCCATGCGACCAAGGGGGAAACAATAAAGGGGGTGCGTGCAAGGAAGGGTTTCTCCCTCCCTCTTTAGCCGTCGCCCCATCTACTTGGGGGGCCAAACCAAGGGCTACCCCCATGCCTATATAATATAGGTGGAGGGGCTGGGGTGCAGCCACTTCAAGCTCTGGCCGCTGCCTCCCCCTCTCTTCTAGATACTGTTCCTCCTTCGGTAGACTCTCAGCGTAGCCCTGCTGCTTTCTTCTCCACCATAGCAAGTACTGTCATTGTGCTGCTGGAATCTCACAGAGCTCTTATCCTTTGCTTGCCGGATCAAGGAGGAGGATACGCCACCAAGCCAGAGCGTGAGGATACCGTGGAGGTGTTGTCAGATCGCAAGACTTCATCGGTTTGAACCGACGCAAGTGAAGGACTACATCATCCACGATCCCTCGATCGTTAAACACTCATGAATCTTTGAGGGTAAGTAGATTAGATCTATCTATCGTTACTAGCATCTCGTAGATCGGACCTTGTTGGGTTTCTTCCGCTCTTTCGTAGGATTTTTTTCCATGTAACGAACCCATCAATGGCAGCGACTGGCCATGCTCTGCCAAGATCTGGCTCGTCTGGGCTCGATCTAGGTTCAACGGGCCTCAACCGGTGCGTCCACCTGAAGACCTACCTGTAAGATGGTGGCAACGCAACCTTAGTGTTGTAGCGCGGTGGTGGAGCTAGTCGGGTCTGATCTGGCTGGATCTAGGGCCTGACCGATATTGCTGCCGTGTCCATTTGAAGACCACCTTTGGTGGTGGAGGATCAGATCTCCTCCCATTGGTAGTGGATGCCGCCTACGTGGGCTTGGTTCTGTCGCTGGCTGACCTCGTCCTTGCGATCTATAGTGATGCCTTGTTGCCCTAAGCTCGAGGTATTGGATGTTGGGCAGCAACCTTGGAAGGTGGACTGTACGAGTGACTCTCCGACAAGTCACATGGTGGTGGTGGTGGCCTTGTTCTTCGGCCATTTGGATGGCGAGGAGAAAGCGACGGGTTTTCCTGGAGTTGACGGTAGTACCGTCTTCTCCCGGATTGTGTTCCAGAGGCCGAGCTCAAAGACATTGGGCGGTCCGAGGTATTAGGCGTGTGTGTGGGTTTTTCCGGGCGAAAGCTCAGCGTCTCGATGCCAATGGCAGTGATGCCCAAGGGTGTCATAACCCTCTTGGGGGCTCCATTGTGGTTAACTTCAGCATGCTAGGGATCCGAGAGAAAACCCTTGACCTTGCGGTCTCAATGACGGCATAGTTGCGTCGCTACCCTCTTGGGGGCGTAGTCGTGTAGCTCCGATCCCCCTCGATCTCGTTTCGGTGGCTTCAATGACAAGTCTTGGTCTTCTTGTACCTTTTTGTTTGTTTATCTACTTTCTAAGGGGTTCTCTTTATCATCTTGTATCGGATTGGTCGTGTGTGGCTTTACGGTGGCGCGAGGTATACATATGGCACCATGGGCAAAGGTGGTCAGTAGGGACCAAATGGTTAGTTAAACAATTGTGGAGCACCTTTCATGAAATGCACAACTTTTTTTTCAGGCATAACCATATTTCCCGGATGATTTTGTCGTGGCCTTAATGCAAGTTGTAATATATCTCAAATTAGGTACGGTTGGTTTTATGTGACTGTGTCGTTTGGCAATGCTCGATCAGATTGTTTATTTCTTTCGCCCATTTCAGAAACGGAATGACCTACTCTCTACTCATACAAATGCAGCACATCCACATCCCCACCTGCTCTCGCTTTTCATAATCCCTTCCTACTTTGCACCAGACGTTGCAAAGCGCTAACCCTTTCGCTCAGCTCAAGAGCCATCAGAACATAGCAAACAAGAGAGCCAGACCGATTTTTCTTCCCTTGGCCGGCCTACTTTCTGCCTTTTGCCTCTAGCTAGTGATATTCCTTTCTAAATATCTTAATACGATAGAACAATACAGTATCCTCACATGCTGTTGGCCGAATTTGTGCCCCTCCAAGGGATGGATGATGCTTCAGAGGCCTGAAAACTGGTTTTGCTGAGATTGATGAATAGCCTGAAATTCTGTTGCTGTAGAGCTGACATTCTCTGCCATGATGAAGTTCCTGCAAAAGAAAGAGTGTACGCGGAGCGGGTGAGATGCGATATTGGCAAATAAATCAACGATTTCTGATGCGTGTACCAGGGCTAAGAGAAGTGAGCCTTACTCGCGAGGACGGGAAACCCAGATGGAGCTGAGAGCACGGAGACGGCGATGATACTCCCCGAGGGAGAGGAAGCACCGGGCTGTCTGTCTGGTGGTCAGAATCCGCCGCATGTGGTGCAAGGTCTGCTGCCTCAGATTATCAGCCTTCACTTGCGATGCCATATCGAAAATATTTGGTCAGTTACAGAAACAGATATAGTTGGCAAGCAAGTTGACAGGAAATCTAATGTGAGCACTATCTATGTGATACTGTTTCAGAGTGCAAAGTTTGCTGGCAGCAGCATCTGATGACAATAACAGGTGCATGCAAAGCCAATGTTCCTGCTTGAGACACGGGCTAGTTGAAATCTTCCTCTTGTTGCATATTGTACATCTCTAATGTGATTCCATTTTCTTCTCAAAGACTAAAATCCACTTATCTACACTATCTGCATCTTAACATACTAAAAATATAAAAAGTAGTTTTATGTTCCTTTCTTGGGTCTTTGGATCTAAACTGCTCCAAATATCAACAAAAGAAAAATGTTGCTCCCAACTCCACCAAAGTTTATCCACAAACCACAGTCAAGATATCTTAAAAGGAAAAAAACAAAAAATAATGGAGCAATTGGATGTCACAATCTCCTTTTATTCGGAGACGAGAGAGAAGAGAACCTACAGAAAGACAAGACCTTCTGTTTTCTACTCCTTTCGTGGAGCAGCATGATCCTACTTTAATTCAAGGCTCATCTGGTTCATCACTAAGTGCTCAAATTTAGGTTGATGTGTCTCTTTCTTGACTGCAACTGACGGGAACGCTGAACCCTTGCACATTTTGCAAGAAGCGCAACAACATATAAGCCATCCAAAACATTCCATATATGTTTGTGCATTTGTTGAACTACCAGCAAACCCAAGGGGGGCCAGGGTGGGAGTAGGACACACACAACAATTTATACAAGCCAGAAAGGTGACCGTCATATTCCTACTCAGGTTTTATATGGACAGTGATAGGTGTTTATGTTTATAAGATATTTGTTTTATACTTTTATGTGATAAGAGAGAACCTTGTCTGAAAGACGGTCAATTCCTCACGGAAACACCAATTCTAAATGGTCCACAAACATCAGCCAAGATATATAGTTTATGAGAGACTGATTATGCATGCTGGAAAGTGCTAATGATGTTTATCTGCATGATCTAGCCAGTTGCTCAAACAAAGTTGACCATGCTACTTAGGTACAGCTTATATCATTGGTGCCTTTTCTGTTCATTCGAAAAGTAAGACATCATTCTGTAGGACCAACATTTTGACAATATCTGCTAAACAAAGTGACAGGGCTTAATGCTAAGAATACCAGCACATATATTATCTTTCAACAAATCTAAGAATAGCCTCTCTTTGTATATTCAGAAATGAAATATTGATGGAAAATTACTGACCTGGCGATAAAAGCTCTCGAGATTGTCGAGCCTGTCAAGTGCTAGAGCCATGAGACTGGTATAGTTGGCAACATCTGCGCCGTCGTTGAGAGGGCCCGCGCCCACCGCGTCGGCCAGCGACTGGTGCAGCTGCTGAAGCCCCTGCGTGAGCGCCTCCTCAGCCTGCCCCGACGACTGCTGCAGGTTGCACATCCCCACCAGCTGCTGCTCCGTCAGCGGATCAAGCTGAGGTATCAGCATCTGGTAACGGCAAGATCGTTTAACATCACCATAATATTCATACAAGTGTCACTAACAAAACACAAAACATGGGGCATTTGTGTCGCCACTTTGCGAGACCTTGAGGATTTCCGAAGGCCGGAACCCGGCCATCCAGAGGAAGCACCGCTCGGACTGCGTCGCCCACATCCCGGTCATGAGGTGGAAGACGTCGGACCTGGCGAGCACGGCCCTCAGGTGGAACAACTCGTCGTAGTGCCGCATGCATTCTTCGACGACGGTGCCGAGGTTCCCGTCGAGGACTTGGGCCTGCAACGCGCCCTGAGTCTCCGTCATATACTTGTTGTCTTCGTCTAGCCATCGCGCGTACTCCATGTCGAACATCACAGCGCCTGTAATAAACTGTACAATAAGTTGTCGAGTTCTAAACAGTTAAAAATCGTGAAGCGTGTGTGAAGGGTTGCATACCGGAACTCATTTCTCCGGGCGCGCTGCATCCTCCGGTGAGCATGCCCTGAAATGATTCGAGAGTTAAAAGCATATGGCAACGCTAGGTGAAAGTGAAACACAGGTAGTGTGATGTTGTGGAGAACTGGAACCTGTGAGCGTCCTCTCTGAAGCTCTTGCTCGATTTGCTGAAGCCTAATCCGGCCTGTTTCTAACTGCTGGACATAGGCCTGCAAAATATCGTGCAATTCTTTTTTGTCAGAATATTTCTCCTTCTGATGATGATGATGGATCTTTTACTGATTTCTGCACCTTTTTTCTCAGCCTGCTCTTCCTTGCAGCTTCTCTGTTCTGAGCCAATCGCCTTTCGGTCTAAGAAATACAAGTAAGAGTAGTATGTCACAAAAAGAAAATGAAATACAGAGGGCCATGCAAGCAAAAAAACTGATGCCAAACGAAAACTCACCTTGGGATCTAACGACTTGTCATCTTTTCTTGCGGATCCATGCCTCCTCTGCATTATCACCAGAAAAGGTCGATTCGGAAGTTAGAACAGTGTGCAAATGCTACATTGGAGCCAAAAAAAAAAAATCCTGTTCGGTGGTGTCGCTACCCACCTAGCTAGTATTAAATAACCTATTCACCACCACCACTAGGAGGTAGGAGCTGCTTACGAAATTCTCTCTCTTAAAATAGTAGCAGTGTCTAATTGTGTGTCGTGAACTATTGAGAGAGAGCATGTGCCACTATTGTGGTCGTTTTATGCTCCGAGGAATAGTTCAGGTGGTTATCATGTTGCTTCTATTCTATCCATCGAAAGGGGGAGACGTAAAATCAGTCACTATATATATATATATGATGTCCCCAATCATCTTTTTTTGGCCTTGGACCAGCCTTGACCATATGATATTTCCTAGCCCGCGCGCGATGGTTCTAGTCTAGCTAGAAACAATATGCCATTTCCCAATGCCCACCACAACGAGCACCATGAACTCCTAGCTATTTCTTTCTATTCAAAGGAATGTCTAGGATCGAAAGGATGCTCGATCGAGCTGTCTCAAAGCACAGGCCAAGCTTATGCTTCTGAAAGCAACGTGTCATCAAGGCTTAACTAACTAAGAACTTCCCCAAATCATCAAAACGCAAACCCACAAACGATGAATGAAGACGACGCCAAATTAAGAACACAGTGGATGTCAAGGTTTCACTGTTTACCTTATCCTGTGCTGGGGCTCCTCCTGCATGTTGGTGAAAGCTTGGCGCAGCAGCAGCAGGCGTGGGTGCTGGGCCGAGCCCTTGCTGACTGTAGTTGTAATCATCAATGGTGACCATCAACAGCTCCTGCTGCGGCTGGGCAGAGGCAGATGCAGAGTCGGTCCTGATGCTGGCTGGGGACACCTGCTCGGCCTGTGACATTGCGTTGTGAGCGGAGCTGGAGTCAGTGCTCCCTACTGACTGCGAGTTCGCCTGCGAAGCAAAGCACGAGCACGAGCAATTAAAATCCAAGAGACAAGAGGCAGGCAGGCAGGCAGAGGGAAGAGACAGCAGTAGTTAATTAACCAAGAGCAACTTTTGGTCAGGCAGAAACTGTAGGAGGCTGGGTGTGATCGAGAGAAGCAGTGGTTACACTGTATGGGTGCTGTAGATGGGTCATTGGCCAGGAAGGGAAGATCTCCAGCGTGGGGGGCCTAGCCGCGAGATATCCTGCCGCCGCTGCACACATGCATACAAACGGAATTAAAGGCCTTGTCAATCGCCCTCGCCCCACGAGAGGTTCAGGAAATGTGGACAGGGAGAGAGGCGAGGCGTGGGGAGTCCTGGGATCACACCATTTATGCTGCTGCCGCCCCTACCCCGAACTACATGTGGCAAGGCGAAAGCCGAGGCGCGGCGTGCCTATCTATCTATGACTATGGTGCGTGCTGTGGTGTGGGGAGGGAGAAGAAGCAAAGATACCGGCCTTTCCCGCGGCCAGGTCCAGGTGGTTAAGGATTTGGGGAAAGAGATGGGGAAAAGGCGGTGTAGTAGCTAGTCTTACACTTGGTGTGGGCGTCACCTCCGATCATGACAGGATCGACGACAGCAGCAGCACAGGTGCCATGGATAAGGGCCTCCTCCAACTCGCCCAAGTAAGCCGCGGCTGCGGGCTGCAACTCCCTGCTGGAATAATGGAACAAAGCATGCAGAATTCAGCACCGGTGGTGGTGGTGTGGTAGGCATATCTATCTATCTATGTATGCAGTATATATGTGTGCAGAGCAGATAAAAACTTTTTCCCAGAGCGTAAAGCAGCAGGGCAATGCAAGAAAAAGCTTGAGAGGGGTTAGAGTAGAGAGGTGGACAGACAGCAGATAAGGATGAGAGAGGCGAAAAGATGCATGGCGAGGAAAATCACTTACAGGATCGTCCAGGCCTTAGGCATTAAGAAACTATTTGGTTCGTGGGAAGAGGTGTAATCCAATAAGGAGGAGAGGCAGAGGCTGGATATATATAGCAGGAGAGTTGGTTATAAAGGTGGTTAAAAAGAGGCGAGGCGAGGCGAGGGAGAGAGGGAGGAGGAGACTGTGTGTCTCTATATTTTAAGCCGGGCAAGGCAAGGCGATGGAGTTGAAAACTAGTGCTAGATGCATGATGCAAAGGAACTTTAGCTGTGTTGTCTTGGCAATGTACTAGCTAGCTAGCTGTTGAAAGAGAGGAAAGATAGCAGAGATGTTAGACTAGAGAGTGAAGGAGATCAGTACATCAGGAAGTTGGCAGGTGGTGCAGCGGGAGGGGCATGGCCTTGGATTCCAAACGCAAGAAGTGCTTGGCCGAATGGTACAGCTCCGTCACGATCGCTCCCTGCTGCCATCCCCCTCCAGGAACTCTCTTCTTCACCCTTGCAGAAGAGCTCTACTCTGCAAGATGGGAACAGTAGACCAGTGAGCTATGCATGTACGTACACGTACTGGCGTACGTACGACGTATTCAAGTATATTCATTCGAGAGAGAGAGTACCATACATATGATAGGATAGGATGTTGCCTCCGGAATCCTTTCTTGTCTGTCTTCTCCCACACTGTCAAATCGAATCGCCCTTGGAGTCTCAATCCGCCACTGTCACTGTGTACTGTACCGCAAAGAAGATATTGTGTCCTTTTGAACATGCCCTAGGAGCATGTGTCTCTTTTCAGTTTTCACTGGGCTAGAGAGAGGGAGGGGAATCAGATGATAAGGGAAAGATGTGGTAGGCCTTTCCCTGTCAGCATTTCTGTCTCCTACTGTTCTGCTTGTAACTACCTTTCATCTCTCATTGGCCTAGCTTCTGGGACGGCAAGTACTCGCAGCAAAAGGATCATTGAGGAGAGAGAGAAAGAGGAGTAAAAGAGGAAGGACTCAAGACTGCAATTTTTTAAATAATACGTTTTTTAAAATAATTTTCACGAATAATAACATTTGCAATTCTAGCGCGGTGTCGGCATTTGAATAGCCGACTAATACTTATCGGCTTTTGAATAACCGATTAGTCCTGTCTGCTTTAAAAAAGCTAACTAGTCCCTTGTCTGCTTTTGAAAAGCTGACTAGTCCCATATTTTTGACACTGTCCTTATAACCTGTCGGCATTTCAAATGCAGATAGGACTGGTCGGCTATTCAAATAAGTACTGGTGGGCTATTCAAATCCCGACACCGAGCTAGAATTGCAAATCTTTCAATTCGTGTATTATTCGTGAAAATTATCAAAAAAACATATTATTAAAAAAATTAGCCTCAAGACTCCATTGAAATAATCAAATAAACCTTTAGCCCCGCTTTATAATAAAGCCGCAATGACCTAACCGTTACAAGGTGATGATGAGGAGACCCCTTACAAAGAAAAACGAGGCAAACAAGAAAAACACGCAAGATAAGAACTTGCCAACGAAGACACGACACGAGACTCGGGTGAACCAAGGCTCCAAGACGATGCCCCAAGAGGGTAACGATGCACCGTGTTGTCGCCATCGAGACAAACGGTCAAAGGTTTTCACGTGGAGCGCTTTCGCGAACAAGGTATTCGCAATGACGCCCACGAGAGGGTGACGACACCCACAAGCATCGTTGTCATTGGTGTCAATGAAGTGAGATTTCGCCCGGAAAAACCTTCGCACCAGCTGTCCCCGAGTTAGGCCACCAATAGACTATCTAGGAGCTGCCAAAACGGAAGCGTCGTCAACACAAAGGTCCCTCATGGTCCGCTCCTCGCCATCCACACGACCGAAAGAGAGAGACCACCACCACCGCCATGTCGCTCGACGTAGAGTCGCCCACGCAATCCACCTTTCAGGGTTGCCAACACGGCATCCACGAACTCGAGCCAATGTCCAGACCACCGCCACGCCGCTCGACGTAGAGTCGTCCACGCAGTCCACCTTTCGGGGTCGCCAACCCGGAATCCATGAACTCGAGCCAATGCCCAGACCAACGTCACATCGGAAAGCCAGGGGGTAGGACGAGGTAGGTCAACACCCGATCATGTAGGCATCAAGCAACATGGTAGCCCAGGTGAGGACCCAAATTGGGCCCTATTAGCTCTGATGCGGCACACTGCTGCATCCAGGTGCTGTTACTGCGCTGGCCGTCTTGCCATGTCATGTCGTCGGAGGCCACTAGTGCCACAGTTGCATCACCCAGCCCCGACCGAGGCTAGCGCGCCATGATCAGGAGTGGCACCACCGCCAAACCGCCCGGGGACCACGCGCCTCTAGGATCTAGCGACGCCACCGGACGAGAACTTCGCCTCCACCTGGTCGCACCTCTGCGAGCTGCTCCCTCCCGTGAGGAATCCCCTGCACATGTAAAAGATCTCCTGCCACCGCAGGCACCGCACAGGTTTTGCTAGGCGATGCTCGCCGACGGCCGCAGGGGAGGAGGAGGGAAGGAGGAGGTGACGCTAGGCTTTGGCATCTCGGTCGCCCACTTGGGAGTGGAGGGGATGCGAGAGCCTATTTTCGGCCCCTCCATTGGAATCGAAGGTCACAAGACTTGCCTTATTCGATTAATTAAGAAGTTATTTTACAAAGAAAACTAAAAAGTGGAGAAAATGGCCGTACAAAAAAAGGCCTACTCTTCCAGCAAAAGAACTAAAAAATTCTAAGGGCAGGAAATAGGGCTCGTTTGAGATTATCCTTCCAGCTAATAGGTCAGCATCACTGCCTTGTCATACGCTAAATACTAAAATGATTTCCCCTCAAATAGAAGTTTAGTATTAGCATTGCCGTTTCACTCTATATGCAAATGTTGTGGATCACTACGGTTATCAGAATATATTTTTTACGAAAAAGTTGCCTTTAATTAACTCTTATTAGTGCTTAACCCTTTGGATAAAGTAGGGCCACGAGTATATGAAAGAAAGTGAAGGTGCCAACTTCACCCGAAAGCTTTTGGGGTCGGAGTTCAGCGTAGATTTGCTGAATCCTTTGGCCACACAGAGATGAGTACGACCATTTTCACGGCTTTCACCCTCTGAGTACACGATTCCTATCAACAGATATAGATAAACTTGCGAAGAGAAATCAAACTTAGCAACAGAAAGCTTGCTTGAAGCACAAATGAAGATAAATGGCAAATTCATGGCCCAATCTCTAGCCATTAACTTTGTACTATTTATTTGCATATGTTCTGTAACAAGAAAGCGTAGGCATCACATAAAAAAATGTATTTTTTAGAACCCTCGGGAGATCTACGCGTCATTGTATTAAGCTTGAAAGGGAAAGTTGCTTACAATACCTTAGAAGGCGAAATATCAGAGAGAAGAATCACTGGTTAGCCATGCCGCCCCTTTGAGCGACAAGCCGAAGCTAACACTAGTCTATGTTTCCTACTTGCCCACGTATACACCTCAACCACAACGTCCATTGGATATTGGATATTTCTGGTTATCTGAGCAAAAAATTCAAGATAGTTTCTGAATACCTATTTCCATGAACAATCCGACCGGTCACCTCTGTAAATGTGCAGCAGCCGTATCCTTTAGTGGGGGTGAAATAGAGCATATGCAGTAGTCAACTCGCAGCTTTTCAAAACTTTAAGAATGCTCTAAAAAACCATTCAACAAAAAATTGCACAAGAGATCGACCATCTTTATTTACGAGAATTAGGGGGATGTTCCAGAATTGGACGTGCATTTGGGTCTGAAATCACGGTACAAACTGACATCTCTGATAGGTCAACACAGTGTCAGCTCAACTGTGCGGCACTGTGGCAGGCAGTGGAAAGCAAACAGTCCTCATCAAATCACAGGATTCGGACCTCACAACTGCAAAATGGCCATTAAGAACTAGATGTAAAACAAAAAAAGGTGAAGGAACTAATCACGAAAATTAATAAGAGTATCGAGAATTAGAAGTTCTTGTAACTTGTTAATGCCAAACGAGCTTTCTTATGTCAATAACATTCTTTGGTTATATGGACAGCTAAAAGTAAAAGCCAGGATACCATGGAGTATAGTCCAATTAACTGAAGCCTCATTTTGCATAGTTTTACCTTCCGGCTTTAGGTATACAAGCTGAACTAAGCTTGTATTGATGGTTTAATTTTCACTTTGCTAAATTGTTAGAACCCCTAAATCCAAATAGACGCCTTCTATAAGCTGAAGCCACAACAGCTTAAAAGATTTCTTAATAGAAAAAAAGGAATAGCAGGTGACTTCTAGGATCCATCTAATTTAAAACGTGGACCTCTACAGAAAAACTATGTCAAAAAGCTTATTGGAGAAGCCCAATTGAGCATATATTTGCCAAATGACCAACTCAATATTTCTCTATTGCAACCAGACTAATCTACACAAGTTACATGGGCCAACTTGTGCCCGTCTCGACTATGTCGGACTTTTGGGCTAGCTAGAAACATTTGCATAGCATAGGTACATAATCTAACACCCCTTCAAACTCAAGCTGGATCTAAGACACTGCGTTTGAGAATGTGGAGCTTATGTTGTTCTTTGGTTTGAGCTTTTGTGAGGAAATCTACAAGTTGAAGCTCTAATGGAACATATTTCAGATATGAATGGTTGATTGTTGACAGTGAGTGCATGTGAAGAAAGCATCCACACCAATATGCTTGGTTAGCTCATGCTTGACCGGATCATTCGCGATATGGATAGCAACTACGTTTTCACAAAGAATGGTTGTGGGTGCATCACATGAGACACCAAGATCAACCAATAATGTAGTAGTAGATAATGCTTGAAGCTTGGCCTTAGCACTAGAGTAAGACACTAAAGTCTATTTCTTAGACTCCATGCAATAAGAGAGTTGCCAAGAAAAACACAATACTCAGTGACACTTTGATGATCGACATGATCAGTCGCCCAGGTGGAGTCAGAGTAATAACGAGGCTAGAGATGATTTGTGCAAGCATAAAATAGTTGGCGAGGGTATTTCCCCTCAAGTATTGGAGGACTCGAAGCAAGTGACTAATGAACTAAGTTAGGAGCACCAACAAACTGACTTGCGGTGCGAACAACATGAGCAATGCCCGGTCTTGTCGTAGTGAGATATACAAGGTTTCCTACAAGGTGACGATAGCGAAAGGGGTCCTCAAGAGGAATGTCATTAGTAGAACGCAACTGTAGCTAGAGTTCCATGGGTGAAGCAGCAATACGAGCATTAGTAAGACCTGAGCAAGCAATCAAATCCTGAGTATCGCAAGACTAAGAAATATAGTAACTATCAGTGCAATTAACCTCAATTCCCATAATGTAATTGAGACACCCTAGATACGACATCTTGAATTGCTCACCCAGCTTTTTTAACAAAAGCAATGTTCGAATCTATCTCCGGTTATTAGCATATCATCCACATAGAGCATTAGAAAAGTACGACCATGGTCAAATGTATGAATGAGAAGTGCATGGTCATCTTCACGGGAGAGAAGCTAGCAACTCGAGCCACAAAACAGAATCACTCAAAGAAATCACGAAGGGATTTCTTAAGCCCATAAAGTGCCTTGCAAAGTCGATAAATATGACAAGATGGGGCCTTGACACTTGGAGGTGGCTGCGTATAAAATTCCTCATGAAGAAAAATATTCTTCACATCCATTGTGAAATCTTCCATTATCGAGCAGCACCCACAATAATAGTGAGATTACGAACAGAGGTCATATGAGCATTTGGAGCAAATGTCCCATTATAATGTTTCCCATGAGCATGACCAAAAGCTCTTGCAACAAGTCAGTCATTGTAACGCTCCACAGTATACCCATTTACAAGTGATAAGAACTAATTAAGGAGTTAATGGTACCATATCCCAGATTTGTGTACCCTCTAGGGCCGCAGGCTCCTTAGACATAGCCAACTATCATTCGGCTAAAATTATCACCTCATGATAATTAAGCACTAGGCTCACAACCTGCCCCTATAGAGAAATCATTTCTATATTTGTTTCGAAGCTCAACAGGGGAGTGATCACAAAGAGAATGCCTATTTGTTTGAGAAGAATCAATAGCGCAGGGTCCAATAGTACTAGCTGGAGGAGCAAAAGACAAAGGAATAGATGGATTGAGCCTCATATGCACCTGCATGATGATGACTATAATGAAAAGTAAAAGAATCCAAATGTTGTGAGTTGGCAAGGAAGGAGTGGAGTGTGGGACTAGTGAGGAGGGTGTGTCTAGTGGTGATTGATCAGAGACTGGATCCTCTAAAGATAAGAATAGTGGAAGTGAAATAAAAAGGTGGACTTTAAGGAGGTGGTGGTTGATTATCGAGTAGAAGAGGAATCGAAAAGGGTTGATCCTCATGAAAAAATGGCATCATGAGAAAAGTGAATGTGATGAGTGAAGGATCATAGAAATGATACCCCTTGCACTTAAGACTATATCTAAGAAAAGTGCTAATAGAACATGAGATGAACACGAAGATGGCCATATGTGGGGGGAGAACCAAATAAAACCTTGTTGGAGATATGCTCAAGAGGCAATAATAAAGTGGTTATTATTATATCTTTGTGTTTATGATAAATGTTTACATCCCATGCTATAATTTTATTAATAGGAAACACTAATACTTGTGTGTTTTGTAAACATAAAAGAGTCCCTAGTATGCCTCTTGTTGAACTAGCTTGTTGATTAATACATAATCATGATTTCCTGATCATGGACATTGGATGTTATTAATAACAAGATCATATCATCAGGAGAATGATGTGATGGACAAACACCCATAGTAATCATAGCATAAGATCAAGTCATTAAGTTTGTTTTGCTACAAGCTTTAAAATACATAGTAACCTAATCCTCATACCATGAGATCATGTTAATCACCATCGCTAGATGAGTGCTTTGATGACATCAAACACCGCTTCATAACTGGGTGGTTATAAAGGTGGTATTAGGTATTCTGAAAGTATGTGTTGAAGCGCATGGATCAAGAATGGGATTTGTTCATCCAAGTGACGGATAGATATGCTATGGGCCCTCTTAGTGGAATGTCATCCAATTAGCTTACAAGCATGTGACTAGGTCATAAGGGATGTCATATCACGTAACGAGTAAAGAGTACTTATCGGTAACGAGGTAGAACTAGGTATGGAGATACCGATGATCGAACCTCGGATAAGTAGAGTATCACATGACAAAGGGAATTGGTATCGTATGTTAATGGTTCTTTCGATCACGAAGTCATCGTAGAATATGTGGGAGCCATTATGGATATCCAGGTCCCGCTATTGGTTAGTGATCAGAGAGGTGTCTCAATCATGTATGCATAGTTCACAAACCGTAGGGTGACACACTTAAGGTTCAATGTTGTTTAAGTATATATGGAATATGAGTTGGAGAACGAATGTTGTTCGGAGTCTCGGATTGGATCCATGACATCACGAGGAGATCCAGAATGGTCCGGAGAATAAGATTCATATAATGGAAGTCGTTTTCTAGGGTTCGGAAAAGTTCTGGAGTTTTGTTTGGAGCTTCTAGAAGGTTTCAAAATGTTCCAGAAGGTTCCAAAGGAGATAAACTTGAATCCCATGATTATAGGGGATAAGACTTGGGGGGAAGGAAACTTCCCCCTCCCCCCCATGCGTCGGCCCTAGGAAGTGGGGCAAAGGGGGGAACCCTAGGTCGCACCCCCTTCTATATAAGGAGGAAGGGATGGGTGCCTATCCCTTGTCCCTTCCACCCAAAACCCTAGCCGCCACTCTCCTCCTCCTTCCTCCTGCTCCGGCTTAGGAGAAGCCTTGCAGGATTTATCCTCCACCACCACCATGCCATTGTGCTGATGGGATTCCGAGGGGATATACTACCTCTACTGCCCGCTGTGACGGGGAGAGGAAGGTCTACATCATCTCCATACGTGTGATCGAGTACGGAAGCGCTGCCGGAACGCGGCACCAGAAGGATCGTCTACGTGATCTTGAGATCGGCAAGTAATCGACTACATTAACCACGAGATCCGATCTCGCTAAAGGTTTTGGATCTACAAGGGTTAGTTCTCATCTATCTCGTTGCACATATCTCGTAGATTATATCTTTGCTTTTCCATAGATTGGATCTTGGTTTTGTTTGTTCTTGCGGTAGAAATTTTTTGTTTTCCCTGTTATGAATCCTATAGTGGTATCAGAGCCGTGTCTATGCGTAGATCTGTTGCACGAGTAGAACACAATGGTTTTGTGGGTGTTGATGCTTTTGTTGTTGATGGATTGGCATGTACTTTGTATCTTGCGGGATGGTGGGATGAAGCGCCTCGGGCTAACCTTACATGTCATCGCACATGAGACTTGCTCCACGCTTGACGTGCAACTTGCTTTGGACAAGTGGCTTTGCGGGTGTCTTTCTCTCCCACCATAGTTAAGATCCAATTTACAATTTGCATATGACAACACTTGTATTAGTGTTGTGGTTCTTGTTCCTAGGTAAGATTGGTTCTTATTCAAAATCCCCAAGCCACGTAAAATATGCAAATAAAATAAGAGGCATCTAACTTGTTTTTGCAGGGGCATGTGATGTGATATGGCCATGATATGATTGTGATTATATTTGATGTATGCAATGATCCTTATTGTAATATGGCAACCTACAGGAGCCTAATGGTTGTCTTTAAATTTGTTAAGACTTGCGTGTCTATTCATCATGTAATAGCTTTATTCCAAGTAGTTGTAATAGTTGTTGTTAGTGATGGACAACCATGAAGCGGCGCCACTGACCTTGACGTGACGCTAGTGATGATGGAGATCATGTCCGTGCTTTGGAGATGGAGATCAAAGGCACAAGAAGAAATGCCATATCATGTCACATATTATGAATTGCATGTGATGTTAATCCTTTTTGCATCTTGTATTGCTTAGATCATGACGGTAGCATTATAAGATGATCCCTCTCACTAAATATCAAGTAATAAATTGTTCATCCTTAGTAGGCACCGTTGCTAAGACTCGTCGTTTCGAAGCATCTCGTGATGATCGGATGTTATAGATTCTACATGTGCATACAACGGGTGCAGGCCAGATTTGCACATGCGGATACTAAGGTTAACCTTGATGAGCCTAGCATGTACATACATGGTCTCGGAACAAGGAATACCGAAAGGTAAAGCATGAGTCATATGAATGATATGATGAACATGTTGATCGGACTTGGTGTAGTGGATTTGGTTCGTGTAATCACTAAGGCAACATGAGGGATGTTTTTTTGAGTGAGAGTTCACCTAGTTAATTTAAGAATTAAATTTGAACTCAGTTTGTCATAAACTTAGTCTAAACTCTTCCCAAATATGTTGTAGATCATGGTGACCCCCTCCATCAACTTTAATGTATTCCTAGAGAAAGAAATATTGAAAAACAATGGAAGCAACTTCACGGACTAGTTCTGTGGCTCGAGGATTGTCCGTAGTGCTCGTCAGTTGACCTATGTGCTCGATGCACCGCTAGGTGACCCACCTACAGAGGATTCTACCGATGATGTTAAAAATGTTTACGCACTCGGAAGAAGCACTACTCCACAGTTCAGTGTGCCATCCTGTATGGTTTAGAATCAAAGCTTCAGAAGCGCTTTGAGCACCGCGACCCTTTTGAGATAATCAATGAGCTCAAAATGATATTTAAACTCATGCGGTCATGGAATGCTATGAGGCCTCCGAGAAGTTCTTTAACTGTAAGATGGAAGAGGACAGCTCCGTTAGCGAGCACATGCTCCAAATGTTTGGGACGCGAACAAGCTCCAAGATTTGGGAATAATGATTCCTAATACGTTGGGGATTCATCGTGTCCTCCAATCACTACCACCTAGTTACAAGAACTTTGTGATGAACTACAATATGCACTGCATGAACAAGACATTGCCTGAACTCTTCTCGATGCTGAAAACTGCTGAAGTGGAAATAAAGAAAGAGCACCAAGTGTTGATGGTCAATAAGACCACCAATTTCAAGAAATAGGGCAAGCCTAAGAACAAGGGCAACTTCAAGAAGGATGGGAAGAAAGCTATTGCGTCTGCTAAGAAGCCCAAGGCTGGTCCTAAGCCTGATACTGAGTGTTTTTACTGCAAGGGTGAAGGTCACTAGAAGCGCAACTGCCCCAAGTACCTGGCAGATCTGAAGAATGGCAACATTAAGAAGAAAGGTATATTTGATATACATGTTATTGATGTGTATCTTACTAGTAATCGTAGTAGTGCCTGGGTATTTGATACTGGTCCAGTTGCTCATATTTGTAACTCGAAACAGGAGCTGCAGAATAAACAAAGACTAGCGAGAGACGAGGTGACGATGCGCATTGGAAATGGCTCCAAGGTTGATGTGATCGTTGTAGGCACGCTCCCTCTTCATCTACCTTCAGGATTAGTTTTAAATTTGAATAATTGTTATTTGGTGCCTGCATTAAGCATGAACATTATATTTGGATCTTGTTTATTGCAAGATAGTTATTCATTTAAGTCTGAGAATAATGGTTGTTTGATTTATTTGAGTAATATCCTTTATGGTCATGCACCTAAGATGAATGGTTTATTCTTATTGAATCTCAATAGTAGTGATACACATGTTCACAACATAGATGCTAAACAAATAAAATTGAATGATAATACCACATACATGTGGCACTGTCGTCTTGGTCACATTGGAGTGAAACTCATGAAGAAACTCCATACCGATGGACTTCTTGAATCACTTGATTTTGAATCACTTGAAAGATGTGAAGCATGTCTAATGGGTAAAATAACTAAGACTCCATTCTCTGGGATAATGGAGTGAGCTACCGACTTATTGGAAATAATACATACCGATGTGTGCGGTCCAATGAGTGTGGCATCGTGCGGTGGATATCGTTATGTTCTTACTTTCATAGATGACTTGAGTAGATATGGGTATATCTACTTTATGAAACAGAAGTCCGAAACTTTCGAGAAGTTTAAGGAATTTCAACGTGAAGTAGAAAATCAGTGTAGCAAGAAGATTAAGTTTCCGCATTCTGACTGCGGAGGTGAATATCTAAGTTACGAGTTTGGCATGTATTTAAAGAAATGCAGAATACTTTCACAATTGACACCGCCGAGAACACCACAGCGTAATGGTGTGTCCAAACGTCGTAATCGAATTCTCTTATATATGGTTCAGCCTATGATGTCTCTTACAGATTTGTCGTTATCATTTTGGGGTTATGCATTAGAGACGGCCGCATTCACTTTAAATAGGGCACCATCAATATCTATTGAAACGACACCATATGAATTGTGGTTTGGCAAGAAATCTAAGTTGTCGTTCCTTAAAGTTTGGGGCTGCGAAGCTTATGTAAAGAAGTTACAACCCGACAAGCTTGAACCCAAAGCAGAAAAATGCATCTTCATAGGATACCCTAAAGAAACAATTGGGTATACCTTCTATCATAGATTCGAAGGCAAAGTTTTTGTTGCCAAGAATGGATCCTTTCTTGAAAAGGAGTTTCTCTCGAAAGAAGTGACTAGAAGGAAAGTAGAACTCGACGAGGTTGTTGAACCTTCTCTTGGATTTGAGAGTAGCGTAGCACCGGAAGATGTTTCTGTGCCGCCTGCACTAATAAGAGAGGAAGCTAATGATGCTGATAATGAAACTTCGAACGAAGTTGCTACTGAACCTAGCAGGTCGACAAGGGTTCATACCACTCCTGATTGGTATGAACATGTCTTGAATGTCATGTTGGTGGACAACACCGACGACCCTGCGACGTATGAGGAAGCAATGATGAGCCCAGATTCGAACAAGTGGCAAGAAGCCATGAAATCTGAAATTGGATCCATGTACGAAAACCAAGTGTGGACTTTGGTGGACCTACCAGATGGCCGCAAGGCTGTCGAGAACAAATGGATCTTTAAAATAAAAACAGACAGTGATGGTAATGTTACTGTCTATAAAGCTCGACTTTCCGCAAAAGGGTTCCGAAAAATTCAAGGAGTTGACTACGATGAGACTTTCTCACCGGTAGTGAAGCTAAAGTCTGTGAGGATTTTGTTAGCAATCACTGCATTTTTCGATTATGAGACTTGGCAGATGGATGTCAAAACAGCGTTCCTTAATGGTGACATTGAGGAAGAGTTGTATATGGTACAACCCAAGGGTTTTGTCGGTCCTAAAGATGCTGACAAGGTATGCAAACTTCAGCGCTCCATTTATGGACTGAAGCAAGCATCCCGGAGCTGGAATCAATGTTTTGATAAGGTGATCAAAAACTTTGGATTTATACAAACTTTTGGAGAAGCTTGTATTTACAAGAAAGTGAGTGGGAGCTATGTAGCATTCCTAGTACTATATATGGATGACATATTGTTGATTGGGAATGATATATAACTTCTTGAAAGTGTCAAAGCCTATTTGAATAATAGTTTTTCAATGAAGGATCTTGGCGAAGCGACAATTTTAGGTATCAAGATTTATAGAGATAGATCAAGACGCTTAATAGTGCTTTTACAAAGTACATACCTGGACAAGGTTCTAAAGAGATTTAGAATGGAAGAAAGAAAGAAAGGGTTCTTTCCCATGTTGTCAGGTAAGACCTTGAGTAAGACTCAAAGTCCAGCTATGACAGAAGATAGAGAGAAGATGAGTAAAATCCTCTATGCCTCGGCCATAGGTTCTATCATGTATGCCATGATGTGTACGAGACCGGATATAGCACATGTTGTTAGTTTGACCAGCAGATATCAAAGTGATCCTGGAATGGAGCACTGGACAACGGTCAAAAACATCCTAAAGTACCTGAAAAGGACTAAGGATATGGTTCTTTCTTATGGAGGTGATGAACAGCTTGTTGTAAACAGTTACACCGATGTTAGTTGGAACACTGATCCGGATGACTCTAAGTTATAGTCTGGTGATACGTATTTATTTTGAATGGTGCATCAGTGAGCTAGAGGAGTGCCAAGCAAAGCGTTGTGGCGAAATCTTCAACTGAATCAGAATACATAGCTGCTTCGGAGGCTGCACAAGAAGCGATATGGATGAAGGATTTCATTACTGAGCTTCGTGTGGTTCCTAGTGCGTTGGACCTGATGGCTATTTACTGCGACAACATGGGTGCCATAGCTAATGCACAAGAGCAAGGGTCACACAAGAAGCTGAAGCACATCAAGCTACGCTTTCATGCTATTCGCGAGTATGTCCAACATGGTGACATAAAGATTTGTACACACTGATCTGAATGTGGCGGATCCATTGACTAAACATCTCCCTAGATTAAAACATGACCAACACCAGAACGCCATGTGACGAGGGTTTAACTCATCAATGCCCATTGTTATGGACTTGGGTTTTGGAGAAGAGGGGATCACTAGAGGCATCAATCGGTTAGCAAACAAGCACACATGAACGCGGGGTTTACCAAGGTTCAGGCATTGTAGAGGACCTTACTCCTGCTTGTCTGCTCTTGGAATTATCGAAGGAGTCGAAAGTTACAGGGGTGCGCAGATGCAATCTGGCGATGGTGTGGAAACTAGGGTTGTGATCGTCCTCCTCGCCGCCCCCTCCTAGCCTTTATATAGAGATAGGCTAGGTCTCGGGATAGCAGGCCGAGTCGGTTACAAGTTAGGGTTTTTCCTTTGAACTTTCTATCTTGAGATCGCCATGTGCCACAAGCAGTTGGAGTCTCCTTTGGTCACCCGAATCTTTGATTGGGCCCTGGTAACGTCGTGGGCTTCTGCTAGATTGGACCGTATATGCCAAACTCAAGTACATGTAAGGTATGCCCATGTCAGTAGCCCCTGAGTGTCCAGTTGAATCGTAGATTCGAGTGGAGACTTATAAAGCCTTCGAGTGCATAGTCAAACGTGTCTTTTCGAGTGCTTTAGTTTGTTTCATAGGGATTGTTGATATACGTGCCTGATTCATTTGATGTATCGGGATCAGTTTACTGCCTTAGGTAAAGACAACACAATCTACTCAAACTCGAGCCCTAGACTCGAATTCGGAAAAGTGCTGGCGTAATTCGACACAGGCCGCGGAGGTCTTATAGAGTCGAATCCCAGTGTATAAGCTCGATGCATCCGTCAAGGCTTATTTCATCGTTCCTGCAAGTACGTATTATTTCTGGTAGAGCGCAGCATGTGTGTTGCCAGGCCTTCTTCGGGTCTTATCTTCACGCTGCAAGCGTGGCATCCAAATTTTTTGTCATCGCGGAGATGATTCAGGTGACCCAGGAGACGCAGTCTCTTTGTAGGGAAAATACGAGGCGGAGTTGTCAAAGCTTTCGAGTGTGGAAATAGTCAACACACAGTTATGTATAAGAAAAATCATAGGGTGCGCGACCAGCGCTCTCTATGGGAGTAGCCCCGACTGCCTATTGGAGTCGTAGACTCGAGTGGGGACTATAATTATTTTGCGACTGCTGTCGTCTTTTGCTTGTTTCAGTCGAATGTGCTTTCAGCGCTCCCTATGGGAGTAACCCAAAGTCCATAGTCGAATCGTTGATTCGAGTGAAGGGTTTTTGAGGGAAATTATGATGTCATGATGCTTGAATGTCTTACAAAGTTCCTCGGGTGCGCGGCTAGTGCTCCTGTTAGGAGTAGCCCCCGAGTGCTTGGTGGAGTCGAAGACTCAAGTAAGGACTAGAGTAGTCAAAGCGTGCTCCTGCTGGAGTTAATGACGTCGGTGTTGATGATGAGATGATCTCAGTTGCCCACGTGAGCGGTTTTGACAGGACGTGCGAAAAGTGGGTCCCATTTTCTGACTTGGACTTGACTAGACGTGCATAATTTTTGTGTTAACTGTGCCTCCTCGATTCTTGCGCGTAATGGGAGGAGTGGAGCGACGGTTCGTGGTTTACTCTGCCACGCGTGGACATTGATTCATGCCACGCGTCTGTTTGGTTTTCTCCTGGCCGTTGGATGGCATCTTCGGTGAGGTTAAGTAGCGATCCATTATGCGGTAATTCCCCTCAACTCATCTTCCTCCTGGCGCACAGCCTCCATTGCCGCTCCTTGCTGCTCCATTGCTCTTACCCTGTTTGCGGCGTTGGACAGTCTTTGCACCTTTCCCAGTTGCTTTCTATGCTCCCACCGCAAGCGTCAAATGGGAAAGAAAAAAGGAAACTCCACCGCTGGATCTGCGGCTGCCACTGCTGCGACCAAGAAAAAGGGCGCCGCCACCATGGGCACCAGCACTGCTACCGCGACTAGGAAGAAGAAGGGCATAGGAACCCGCGTCACGAATGGGTCATGGCGTCCATCCACCATCAAGCCTTCGGATCTCTTCACCCAGCGTCAAGATGGAGCGCTCTCCGCCGTGGAGGATGACTGTTGCATCCCCGGCGATGAGGTAATCCCCAGTCCTCCCGCTGGGTTTCGAGTGATGTTCCTCGCGTTCATTATTCGTGGTCTTTCTCTCCCCCTTCACAAATTTGTGAGGGGTTGCTTTGTATCTACGGGCTCCAGCTACACCAGCTGACCCCGAATTCTATCCTCCACATTTCTTGCTGCATTACCCTCTATGAGTGCTGGCTCAGAATCGAGCCACACTTTGGCCTCTTTAAAAAGCTCTTCAAACTCAAATGCCAGTCGGGCTCTAGATCGGTAGTCTACGATGTAGGAGGCTGCGGTATCCATGTCGACTCCAATGTCACCTATTTTTCCATCAAACTCACTGCATCTGTCCAAGGATGGAGGGAGAAATGGTTCTACATTCGCGACCAGAAGGTTGACGAAGAGCAGGATGGACTCGCGCCCTTTGATCCGGTGACAGCTTGCAAGAGTAGGAGGTCGTGGAAGAATACTGTGATGCCCAGCGAAGCCGAGGAAACAGAAACTCTTTACTAGCGTGTCTGCGACCTCGAACATCGTGTAGTCAAGGAAGTAGGAGGCACAGACCTTATTCGCACTTGGATGTGTCGCCGAGTGCAGCCTCTGTAGGCCAGGGCGCATCCGATGTGCTGCTGGATTGGTACTGGTGTTGTCACTCACATCTCCTCAGAGGGCATTTCATCGGGCGAAATAGACAGGAGGTTTTGACTGCTCACCAAGTACACCTCCAAGAAGGATCTCCCGGGTGACTCGGTCGTGCTTCCCTTCTGTGTAATCCGTCCTCCGACTAAGATGGATTTCTTTTAAAAGTTCTTCTTATTTTTCGATTGCTTGCTGGGTGTCTTTTATACTGATGCTTGACGCTGGTTTCAGGACTGGAAAGTGACCACTGTGCTACCTCCTCAGCCCGAGGGAATAATTCCACATGAAGCCGAAGAGGAGGATGAGTCGGGCTCCACCGTCCCTGTTGAGGAGGAGCGGGAAGCCCCCGAGTCCAGCGAGCATGGGACTCGCAAGTGCTCCTAAAGCAAGGACTCAGATACCTCATCGCCCACGACGCCGGAGGGTCCTCCTACTATAGTAGAGGAGCCAATCCATGTCGTGCCTGTGCGCACTATGGCTCCTCCATCGCGGAAGAAGTTGAGGCTGCCAAAGGAGTCGTCTGGGGATTCCTTCGACCTTGATAATTTTGACGGGTATGTGTTTATATTCTTGCGAGTTCGTCTTGTCCTCCCAAAATCTGTTCTTCTAAAGTACTGTTGGATACTTTTGTAGTCAAATGGTGTCGTCTTCTTCCGACGACTGTCATTTTGTCAAGGAGATTGGAGTCATGGATTCCAAAGACAAGGAGGTGGCAGCCTAATCTCCTTCTCCTCCGTTGGCGGTCCACTCCGGGGCCAATTCTTCGACTTCTCCCCACACTGGGGGCACCAGATGATTGCCTAAACGTCGTTTCAGAAAGAAACTTCGGAGTCCCTGGAGGAACATGTGAGTTTTTCTTGTCGTTGGCAGCCGAATTTTGATTGATGCTCACACTTTTTCTTTCTTGTAGCCTATCTTGAAGGAATCTGCTAGCCTTGCCGAACGGATCATGTCCTTGGGTTGCCAGCATGCTTTGCTGGAAAATTGCCATCGTGCTTTTGAAGGTTAATTTACATTTTTTTTCCTTCACCTTTCTTGTGCAAGAGTTGGTGGGATCATGTTTGGCCATTTTATCCTTTGTAGATGAACATAACAATCTTCTTCGTAACGTCGACTCCCTCCAGAAGGGACTTGTCGCTGCGGAGAAGAAACACGATGAGGCACTCGAGGCTCTTGAAGAGTCGAAAAAACGCGAGGAAGATTTGCGTTCCTCCACCACTGAGAGGGAAAAGGTGTTCGTAGAATAGCTCTTCTATGTCGCGAAAGCGCTCTCAGGTATGTCACTTCCTCATTCATATTTTTCATGTACTTTGCCTATATTTTGTTGTGCTCATGTGTATATTCTGCAGATGCCGCTGGCGTGGGCTTCGACGCGCGGGCTTTGACATGCTCGGATGCTTTGGCCAGTGTCATGGCCACAGTCGAGGAACGCAGTGTCTCCATCAAGGAATCGTTTGAGAAGGCCAAGGGCATGCTTGGGCATCTTTGCGAGGAGATGGTCCCCAAGGCCAAGATGATCGAGGATCTCGATGGCTTGGTGGAGTCCTTCACAGATGGCGTGCCTATGGACTTCAAGAACGCACATCGGGGAGTTGGAGCAACCGTGGGACTCGTGATGGTGCAAGCTCATGGCGTGGAACTGGACCCCAGCGAAGTCTCCTCGGCGACGCCGGTCACCGCGGATGGCCAACAGGTAGTGTTTGCTCCTTTCGCCACTAGTTGCACTAAATATGGGCCTCGGCTCATTGAGACACTCGCCAAGTATTCGGCGGAGCTGCAGCGTTGAAGGCAGCAAAGGCTACGGCGTCCGAGACTGTAGCTGGGAAGACTGTGACATCAGAGACTGCTATAGGTTCGAGGAAGCCCCCGAGTGCTTGAGCGAAGCCGTAGAACATTGTTTGAGCTATCTTTTAGAATAGTTTAGCTTTCCTTGTTGAATTGTGCTACGTGGGAGTATCCCTTTCGATACTCGTTGAACTTGGATGCGTTCTTCTTATTTATTGACAACTGGTTGGTCTTATTTGCCTCTTTTATTTGGCTGTAATAGGGTCCTTCGAGTGGTCCGCCTGACTCTCCTCCCACCGATGAAACTGTGGCGCGTCCATGTTCAAAAGTGGAGGAGCTGTCGCTGCTCTCGCGACTGCGCGACCGCATAAAGCAGTTGGAGCGAGAGATGCCCATGATCCGCAGTAACGCGAATGTGTGGAAGTCGAAGGCTAAAAAGGCCGATGTGCACGAGGAGTACCTCCTAGGCGAAGTTGCTCAATTGAATGAGCTATTTAAGTGTTAGATCTCTCGATCCTTATCCTTTCTTTAGCCATTTGCGGTGGCGCTTTGTATTTATGCTTTGCCCTGCTTCTTGTAGTTGTTAGCGCTCGTCACTAGCAGGATGAGATTCGACTGAACGACTTGACCCAGGAGCAGTTGGAAGCTAGTGGATATTTCTAGGTGGATCACGATCGTGCAGTCGCATTGGCGACACTGCAGGATCGTGCATCGCGGGTGGTGCAGTGCTTGAAGAAGTCGTAGTCGTGCCTTAAGCATATTTTTCTTGCGATGTTCCCCCTGGATGTGGTGCCTTCAAGCTTTCTAGCTTTGCTGTCGAAGTTTCAGGATATCATCGTGGTCCACGAGTGTGTTTGCCAGCAATTGGTCGCGGGTGCCAAGGCTGCGTTGACGCTTGTTCGCCTACACCAGCCAGATATGGATTTCGTAGTTGTTGCCGGTGGACCACCGCCCCCGCTAGAAGGGATGACATGGAATATGGTGTTGTAGGGGTTCCGCGTATGAAAACAATAAAATTTTACCCTATGCTCCTGAACCCCTGATGCTGCCAGGACCTATCTATTAGTAATGCAGTAACGGGAGGAGCTTTTCGCGAACTTACCCTTGAAGACCGAAAAGCATTGTCAACGCTCAGGAGAGCGTGGTTGATGTAGACGAGTCGAAGCCGACCTCAAGGTCGTGATGAAGTCCTTGCGCTCCTGTGGCTCCAACGACTTGAGTGCCTCAAGTGTGACACATCGCGAGGAGTTACATGCATCCGATGCCTAACGATGAATCCCGCTTCCCTGATCCAGCAGCAGTTGTGGAAGTAGAGCTCCTGGATCAGAATCCTGTAGCGCGACGGTGCTCCACGGTGAAGATGTCTCTCGTTCGCGTAGTCCGAACTTGGGACCACAGTCACGGGAGAGAGAGAGAGTATCAATTGGAGGTCTCCCCAAAAGTGAGGAAACCTTTATTGAATATTATGTGTATTTTCTGGTCAAAATACCCCCACTATATATAGGAGGAGGGGAGGTACTACCTCCCTTAAAGTCCCAGGGTGAGACTAAAGGAGGGGGAGAGGGGGGCAGCCGCCAGCCACCCCCTTGCCTCCTCTCTCCTCTTGCCTTTCCCTCATGGGCCCTTCTCCCTCTGGAATTGGCCCATTAAGCCTTTTGACATTTTAAATTGATTTATCTTTTATTAAATAATTATGAATAAAAGATTAAATCAATATTTAACATCCATTCACATATTATTCAATATCCGTGGCTATGGAATAACTTCCATCTCCACTCCGGACATCCTCTGGACTTACCGAAACCCTTCCGATTTTCTCTCTTCTCTTCTTCTATGATTCTACCGATCCTATAAACACTCTCTAAGCATCATCAAGCCCTTAAGCGTGATACCCCACGGTTCAGGAACACTCCAGACATGGTCGGGACACTTCCGGACTAATGATTGACAGAGGGATCTGGACGGCCATATGACCTCTGTGCATTCCATGAATATTGTTCGTCGTTTGAACCGGGACAGTCGCGTCTTATTCCTTTTGTCTCTCGATACTTGCATTTCCCGAGATCTGATCAATGACATCACCATGTCGTGTTCAACCTTGTTACCGAACAATGCTACTTGACTCGTTTGAACAAGTGATATCCTTGTGATCAAATCACACGCTGCATAGCTATTGGATATAACTTCTCCAAGTGGGCCCTCGAGTATCTTTCCGTCACGCGGATCGACAAATCCTGCTCTTGACATATATTTTCTCTACGGTTCCTTCGAATACCTGAACACACCTTTATTGTCACTGTATTACCAAGTGACATTTGATGCTATCTAAGCACTCTCGGGAGACAGTGATTGATATAGTCTCACGGTCTAAGGAATAGTCTACGAGGTCTATTCTAATCATCATAACTTGAACTTCGTGACATGATCAGGTCAAGATGTTTAGGTTGGGTATTGGTTCATCATCTCATTCTTAGAATGAGTTGACTCCATTTCTAACTAGCATAAATGCTACATGATCAGGAAACCTTGATCATTTGTTGACCAATGAACTAGTGACTAGAGTTTCACCGGGAACCCCTGGTTGTTTATATATCACACGTGTATTGATGTTTCCTTTCAATACAGTTGTAGCATGATATAAAACTTAATCATAAACTTTATGAAATATGATAATAATCCTTATTATTATTTGTCTCTAGGGCATATTTCCAATAGTCTCCCACTTACACTAGAGTACAAATAAACTAGCTACATTTGTTCTTAATCATTGGCTCAGTATATCCTGGTACCCTGAACATGCTTGCTCATGGAAGAGGTTGAGTCTTGGGCCTGTACTTTATAGTCCCAAATCCATTGCAACTTACTAATGTCACCTTGATTGACATTAATACTTTATCATCATATGATAACATCTTTGTGTATGCATTGTCACTATGGCAGCAGAACGAGGCCGGATTCCAGGAGCCTACAATGACTTCAGATCAACCTCGAGGGCTTTCTCATGGGCACTGTGCCCTGGGACACATCATTCTACGTTAAAAGCAAACTAGCCCCGCCATAACATTATACATTACTTTAGATGGTACCCTTATCTATTATAAATGTAATCATCGAAACACGAGTGCACCCTGTGCAACTTTCAATGTTTTGTTCACCTCGCTTCCTACTTGACTTTAGTCGGTATTACAAGAGTTTCCAACATATTCCGTTATAACATAACCCTTTATGCTTTAAGATATGTCATCCTTTATGGATTTGGAAAAATGTGTCTACAATTCTCTATTAGACACTACGGATAAACTTAGATCAACGTTCCGTGATTCGAACTTAATCACTTTTCAAATGTTTCTTGTTGGATCATATATTATGTTAAGTTATCATCATGGTTTTCTAAGATAGAACCTATGTCTCAACATAGTGGATGATGATCATCCTTTTCTTTCTTTCAACCATTGATGTTAAGCTTAATACTATTCCTAACTTGAGTTATTAAGGACCAGTTCCTTAATTAACTCATATTCCGAAACTCTTTTCAAAATCCCTTAAAGAATACTACACAATATCATAATATACTTATTATCAACTTCTAGTCCTTATAAATCATTATTTTTCGGTACTTGCGCTTTTATTCTTAATGTGTCGCATACACACTTAAGAATCACTCCTTTAAGCTCCCACTCAAAATATGTTCCCAACATATTTGGGTATGAGTCACTACTCTTACTCAAACTATGTTCCTACATATTTGAACTTGAGACTTATATTGCTCCCACTCAAAAATATGTCATTCACATATTGTTTTAGGAAGACTTTTATAGCTCCCACTCAATTTCATGCAAATTGCATATCCACTCATTATTTTGAACGACTTCAAAATCCTTTGATCAAATATCAAACTTGGAGATTTAATATGAGACACTAGTACTTTACCAGTTTTAAATCCACTAGACATTCAGCACACTTGAATCAAATTCATTTGAATTTGTCCAATACTTGTTCTTTTGTCATTCACCCCATTTTCCACTATGGCATTGCAGTCATTTGGGAAAATCCAAGTAACCACTTTACTTGCAAGATTTAGCAACGAATTGCTTTCTAATCTCAAGTGAATTTTGCTTTGGGATTTCTCATATCTTTAGCTTACCATTATTTCCTTAGTAGTTTGTAGGTATGTCATATTCTGGTAATCATGACAAATGATTCACAAATGTCTCCATACAACATATGGGCTACATTTTGAATCCTACTTCATGTAGTGAAAACACCAGTGGGGGAAAACACAATGATCATTATCATTGATTCTTTCCTTTGTGAAGTGTATCATTCAGGAATGCTTTCCGTTGCGCTTCTCAACACTCTGATGCAGGGTTTTGAATCCTCGTCATGTTTTTCACTATCTTCCATTTGCTCCATAATCGAGAAATATCACTGAATGTGAACTTTCTCGAGAATGCACCAAAATCCAAGCGATACAAGTTTTGCTTTCCTTTTGGTTTTAGCTATGGATTTCGTATTCAAAGTTTCCAATGAATACTCTACAAGGACTTATTCGCTTTTGTTTTGGTTATATCGAATAACCCCAAAACTTTTACGATGATCCATACTAGATATGGAGCCGATTTCAAGAATTCAAATGGTTCACTATTTATTCTAATTGAGTGAAACTAATGGTCTCTACATATACACTACAACGATTTATTTGGTGCCATCTATTCACCCATTTTGATATCAAATATCATAATGTGATTCTTTGCATTTTGACATTTCATACGCGTTGCATTCCACAATTCTCTTTATGCCATTCTTATAAAGTCGAATTTCATTACTATTGTTCAAATTGTAGTAATTAGATTCTCTTTTATCTTTAGTACCCTTAGTAGAGGAAACACTTTGATCATATCAAATAGTTTCATACTTATTTTTCCTTTGGTAAACTTCTTTACACATTTAAACAATCATATAATGATAATTACCATTTTGTCAAAACACAATACATCGAATATGTATTTACTTTCAACAATTCATCAAACACTTTGTATTCAAGTAATACACGGTGTTCAAGTTATTTTGCCGAACTTAGGCATGATTCATATGTGACGAGAAATCGAATGTCTTTCACATATTATCACATAACTTTGAATTTAAAGAATGGTTTCATTTAGTAATGAACATATCATTAATTTGGGTATTTTTGAAGGCATTTCAACATTTTACAAATGTACATGTATTATCAATTAGTTTCAAAACCAGCATAGTTCACGCATAATCGAACAAGATATGAAGAGAAATAGAAATCATTCTTAAAAGTGGAACAATTGTTTGTTACAAGCTCATATGAATAACTGTCTCACAAAGTGTGAGACACATTAATAGGTTCACAATCTTTTGATTACAATAACTATCCAAAACATAAACTAAGTGATAAATG
Organism: Avena eriantha; assembly: GCA_910589775.1. NCBI lineage: Eukaryota > Viridiplantae > Streptophyta > Magnoliopsida > Poales > Poaceae > Avena > Avena eriantha. The sequence goes on from OU342740.1 coordinate 379,067,154, forward strand.
TTGAGGGAGAGTGTCATTAGCCATCATCAACATGCTCGCCATCAACACGCAACTTCACCTCCTCTCCAGCAAGCACCTCTATGCAAAAGGACCTATTTTCAGCAAAATAGATCAAGTATCAAATATACTTAACACTGCAACATGTGTTTGCAAGATTATAACATTTATAAAATTGTATATCAAATATATACCTTTGTCATCGATGACCTCAACGACAATAGGTTCAACCATCACATCCCTGAAATGTGATATGAACTCGTGGAAATCCCGTGTTTCCGCGTCACCTCTCATAATGCAAATCCTGGAAAGTGCTTGGTAGCTTGGTGGCAGCGACCGCAGCAACACGCGTATTGCAAAAGAGCTTGCGAACCAGTTGTCTAGGAAGTATGCAAGACGCATGCATGCATCATATATGCATAACAAGTGATCGTCCAACAAGGAGTTTTCCTCCATCTTTATGGAGAGGAAATCCCCCATGAGGTCATACTCCCATATGCGCACTTGTTCCACGAAATGTGATCTCATATGTGCCATAACTGTTCGGGGATTAAGACTTCCCACAATCGACCATAGCCCATCTTCCATCCCGAGGCGCATCGTTACTGATATGAATGTGGCCATCACACGACGACAGCAGCAGTGATCCCGCTGCTCCTAGGTCTTATGAAGATAGGTCGGCTCCAAGTACATCTCACAGATCATGTAGTCAGCCACTTTGTTCTCGCTAAGGAGATCATGAAGGTGCATGACCCATACAGAAAAGTTGGATCCATCTAACTTGAGCTTTTCTCCTTTTAACCAATTGTCAATAGGAAAGGTAATCTCAGGGAGAACCATTTTTCTACATTTATAATTGCAAAAAGGATTTTAGACTAAGTTTATAATTAAATGAGTTAATAATAAATCCACTAAGAAACACCTATCCCCTGAAGGGTTCTAGTGATAACACGACCCCTTTTCCCCACATCTCCCCCGATCATCACGGAGATCAATGTGGGTTCTAGGGTGGACGCTAAACGTCGGTCACATCATTCATGTGACTCGCGCTCGGTCTTTCAACCATCCATGTTCCGAGGCCATTTGTGTTACATTCTAGATTTGCCAACTCAACCTTAGGGTATTCGTTGTGCAACATGTCTTACACCCACTGTATGCAAACATAGATATGTCTGACACTCGATCATCACGGCCTGCCTCATACCGAAGAACTTTCTTAGTGGTGCACACTAAGGGGGAACACAATCATTGGTAATTTTAACATGGATCATCTTATTAGGCTACCGTCGAGTATCTAATACTAGCACACAATAAGATATACAAACAATAACATTGAATGTAAATGTGATGTGATATGGTCCTTCACGTCATGATCTCCATCCGTCATCACCGGATTCCGGCGCCATGGTTCCGGTGCCATAGACACCAGGGCATCGGTGTCTTTCTGGCGTGGTAGTCCATCACCTTTGTTACTATCTACTACTACTTCGTAACACAAGGTAATCACTTTACCTTTGGCACAACCATATCACAAAGCAACGCCCCCTGGAAAACAAAGTTAGACGCCTCTACTTTATCTTTGCATGTTTTACATGGCTGAATGGGCTTTCGCACAAGAACTGTTCTTACCTACGAACTTTCACCACAACGCTGATCAAGTAGTTGTCTATACTATACCCCTTTCGGGGCCCTCCATTGCAAATGGCATACCAACTAATGCGAGAGAGACAGACACCCCCCAAAGCCACTTTATACGGTACAAGTCGTATGTCAAACGTGGACCAGTCTCGCGAATGAATGCGTAAAGTCGGTTGGGGTCCGCTTCATCAAGCATTACTGCGGTATACACAAGTACACGTGGGAGGGTAACACCTAAAAGATCAACGGACACACGCTACATCTCGTGTGTTCTAACCGTACTAGCATTACTACGCATAGATCTAGCTCTGATACCACTATAGGGGTTCCGCGTATGAAAACAATAAAATTTTACCCTACGCCCCTGAAACCCTAATGCTGCCAGGACCTATCTATTAGTAATGCAGTAACAGGAGGAGCTTTTCGCGAACTTACCCTTGAACACCGAAAAGCATTGTCAACACTCAGGAGAGCGTGGTTGTTGTAGACGAGTCGAAGCCGACCTCAAGGTCGTGATGAAGTCCTTGCGCTCATGTGGCTCCAATGACTTGAGTGCCTAAAATGTGACACCTCGCGGGGAGTTACATGCATCTGGTGCCTGACGATGACTCCTGCTTCCCTGATACAGCAGCAGTTGCGGAAGTAGAGCTCCTGGATCCAAATCACGCAGCACGACGGCGCTCCGTGGTGAAGATGTCTCTCGTTCACGCAGTCCGAACTTGGGACCACGGTCATGGGAGAGAGAAATAATACCAATTGGAGGTCTCCCCAAAAGTGAGGAAACCTTTATTGAATATTGTGTGTATTTTCTGGTCAAAATACCCCCACTATATATAGGGGGAGGGGAGGTACTACCTCCCTCAAAGTCCCGGGGTGGGACTAAAGGAGGGGGAGAGGGGGGAAGCCGCCGACCGGCCCTAAGGGCCCCACGCGGGGGGCTTGGCCCAGCCGGCCACCGCCTTGCCTCCTCTCTCCTCTTGCCTTTCCCTCATGGGCCCTTCTCCCTGCGGAATTGGCCCATTAAGCCTTTTGACCTTTTAAATTGATTTCTCTTTTATTAAATAATTATGAATAAATGATTAAATCAATATTTAACATTCATTCACATATTATTCAATATCCGTGGCTATGGAACACCTTCCACCTCCACTCCGGACATCCTCCGGACTTACTGAAACCCTTCCGGTTTTCTCTCTTCTCTTCTTCTGTGATTCTATCGATCCTATAAACACTCTCTAAGCATCATCAAGCCCTTAAGCGTGATACCCCACAGTTTAGGAACACTCCAGACATGGTCGGGACACTCCCAGACCAATGATCGACAGAGGGACCTAGATGGCCATGTGACCCCTATGCATACCACGAAGATCTTTTGTCGTTTGAACTGGCACAGTCGCGTCTTATTCCTTTTGTGTCTCGATACTTGCATTGCCCAAGATCTGATCAATGACATCACCATGTCGTGTTCAATCTTGTTACCGAACAATTCTACTTGACTCGTTTCGACAAGTGATATCCATGTGATCAAATCACACGTTGCGCAGCTATTGGATGTAACTTCTCCGAGTGGGCCCTCGAGTATCTTTCCGTCACACGGATGGACAAATCCCGCTCTTGACATATATTGCATTTACGGTTCCTCCGAATACCTGAACACACCTTTATTGTCATTTTATTACCAAGTGACGTTCGATGCTATCTAAGCACTCTCGGGAGACAGTGATTGATATAGTCTCACGGTCTAAGAAATAGACTACGAGGTCTATTCTAATCATCGTAACTTGAACTTCGTGACATGATTGGGTCATGTTGTTTAGGTTGGTTATTGGTTCATCATCTCATTCTCAAAATGAGTTGACTCCATTTCCAACTGGCATAAATGCCACATGACCAGGAAACCTTGATCATCTGTTGACCAATGAACCAGTGACTAGAGTTTCACCGGGAACCCCTGGTTGTTTATATATCACACTTGTATTAACATTTCCTTTCAATACCGTTATAGCATGATATAAAACTTAATCATAAAACAGGTGCCACATTACAAGGCGGTTGATCAGCCAGCCGAAGATATCGTTGATTTCTTCGAAGAGCAGACAAATGTTCTCCTGTTAAGGCAGTGATGTAGTATGAACCCGCACATAGATGTATAGGTGTTGTAAAGTTGATATGATTGTGCTGGGTGTTTTTAATACCCGTTAATATATAAAAAAACTTGCTAGCTTGTATGTTTCTTGAGTATGTTGTAATCTGTAGTTCCTTTTCGTTAGCGTGACGTGTATTCATCTTAGCACCTTATCAACCTGGCAGGTGCGTTGCAGCTAGGTTGATTTTACCAAGGGTTCGATTGTTAGTGCGTCAGCTACTCAGGATACTGTGTTGTAGAGAAGTGCAAAGGGTGGCGCAACCCCCGAGTGATATAATTGCAAGAAAAATAGACAACACAAAGTTGGGGGCACTTAGCTTTATTTATTCGCAGGATATCACGAGGTACAATGTGTGGCTAAGTAGCTTGGTTGAATAGCCTTATTTGAAAAGTAAAAACATCTAAGGGTAGAAATGACGTAGTTGCTCGACGTTCTAGGGATTAGAGTATGTGACTCCGCTTTCTAGATCTTTAAGGCGGTAGGCGCCACCTAGGATTACTTCGATAATCACATAAGGTCCTTCCCAAGGGGACCTGAGTTTGAGGTGCCCTTGCTGCTTCAGTTGCAGGACAAGGTCTCCTTCGACGATGGATTTGGCGTGCAGCCTTCTACTGTGGTAATTGCGCAGGTTTTGCTAGTAGATCGTGGATGTTTCCACTGCAATCTCGTGTGCTTCATCAAGGAGATCGACGGAGTCTTCGAGTGCGAGGGATGATTCTGCCTCGATGTATGCTATTACCCACGAGGCTTTGTAGCGCACCTCTGCAGGTAGTACCGCCTCGACGTCGTGTACCATGAAGAATGGAGTGTAGCATGTAGCGCTGTTTGGAGTTGTGCGCAGGCTCCATAGTACCTGATACGTTGCAAACGTATCCATAATTTTTGATGTTCCATGCTTGGTTTTATCTACTTTCTTGTGTTTTGTCCACACTTTGGAGTACTCTTCATATGATTTCTTGGACTAACCTATTAACAAGAGCCACAGTGCCAGCTGCCTGTTTTTTGCTGTTTTTGGTTCCAGGAAAGTCAGAAAATGAATATTCTCAGAATTGGAAGGGACAAAAGCCAAAGTCAGTTTTTCACCGAGGGACACCTGGAGCTAGAATACGAGACGGAGAGGGGCTGGGGCCCGGCCACACCACCTGGCCGCGCGGCTAGGCCAGGCCCATGCCAGGGGTTGGTCTGCCCGCCCCAGGTACCCCCTCGGCCTCTCCTTCCTCCTATAAGTTGGCCCCGATACAGAAACCCTAAGTACCCAATCAAAATTCCACGAAAGAGTCTGTAGCCACCGTCATCTCCATCCCTAGATCGGGAGGGGTCTGAAGCTCTTCCCGGCACCCTGCCGGAGAGGGGAATTCACCCTGGAGTCCTTCATCATCATTCAAGCCTCCGGTGTGAAGCGTGAGTAGTTCATCTCTAGACTACGGGTCCATGTAGTAGCTAGATGGCTGGTTCTCCTCCTTTGTGCTATCATGTTTAGATCTTGTGAGCTCTGTTCATGATCACGATCATCTATTTGTAATTCTACATGTTGTGTTTGCGGGGATCCGATGGATATTGAGATGGTATTTCAGATTGATTATTGATTCTATCATGTCTTTGTTATTTGTGATCTTGCATGCTTTCCGTTGTTAGTAGTTATCTTGGCCAATTAGATGCTAGCAACTCCAAGAGTTAGTATTTATGCTCGATAGTGGGTTCATGCCTCTGGTAATCTGGGGAAGTGACAGAAATCTCTAAGGTACTAGATGTGTTTTTGCTACTAGGGAGAAAACAACAATCCTTTGTTCATAGAACAATCGTATTGTTTACTTTACACGCAATTCGTAATGCAATTATCCATTGCTTGCAACTTAATACTGGAGGGGGTTCGGATGATAACCTGAAGGTGGATTATTAGTCATAGATGCAGTTGGATGGCGGTCTATGTATAATGTTGTAATGCCCAATCGAATCTTAAAGGAGTCAAGATGAGTAGTATATGCGTGTATGCTTTCTCGATATTTGTCAATTGCCCTGCTGTAATTTGCTCACCCAACATGTTATCTATCTTAAGGAGAGCCACCTCTAGTGAACTATGGACCACGGTCCTTTCTTTTACTATTAATCTACAATCAATTGTTTAATGCTTTGTGTTTACTTTCTGCAAACTATTACTTTCTTCCATCCAATACATTTAATCCTTTGTTTTCAGCAAAACCGGTGAGATTGACAACCTCATCGCAAGTTGGGGACAGAGTACTGTGGTTGTATTGTGCAGGTCTCCACGTTGTTGCTGGCACCGGTAGTGCGCCCTACCAAAGTTCAGCTAGCAACACCTTTGGGGTGTTTCATTGCTCCTACTGGTTCGATTAAACCTTGGTTTCATAACTGAGGGAAAACTTGTTGTTGTGCTCATCATACCTTCCTCTTGGGGTTCCCCAACGAGCTCGATATATTTTGGGCCATCAAGCTATTTTTCTGGCGCTGTTGCCGGGGAGTCAAGGACATCTTCACAAGGGGAGTCCCTCATAACCAATCTCTTTACTTTGTTATTTTTGTTTTTCTTAGTTTACTTTTGCTTTGTTTGCTTGTTTCTTTATCAAAACACAAAAAAATATAGTTTTACTAGTTTGCTTTGTTTATTAAAAACACACAAAAAATTAAGTCTTTCTATAGTTGTTACCTCTTCCTTAGCACACCATGTTGATCCCTAAATTCACCCTGAAAGACCTTTCAATATGTAGTGTCTCTATAATTGGAAAAGATAATATTGAGGAGTTCTTTAATCATGTTAGTAAGCATGAGGATATTGAGGATAGATCCCTTGCAGAACTTGCTCCAAACTATGAAATTTGCTGCAGCTTCTTTAGTTCACATGTTGGAAGCTAGGTTTGTTAACCTTAATCCCTTAATGCAAGTAATGTTTCTTAAACTTAAAGAAATTGAGGACCTTGAAAAGAGGGATTTTATTCTGGAAACTTTGCTTAAGGAATTCTATGATGTTGCCAAGGAAGCTAGAAAAGTCTTTGAATGTTTTAATATGCTAGGATCATGTGTAGATGTTGTTGGTACACGAGAAAAGATGAACAAAACCGAACCTAATGGGGAGGAAATTAAGATACCAATACCTTTTAAACTTGTAGCAATGCATGAAGCCATAGAAAAGAATCTTGATTGGATTGTTCTTGAAAACCCGTTTGATGAAAATAGTGAACCCAAGAGAGTTGAGAGAGGATTCTCTAGAACTTATTTGGATGAGATACCTTGCCTTGTTGAAGATATTTCTGGTATTAATCTTAATGCTTCTTCATTTGAGAACACTTGATTCTTTTTCTTGCTTCTTATGCCTAACTTAAAGGCGTTAATGAAAAGTACTTATTGGGAGATAACCCAAAAGTTTTAGATGAGTCTTGGAAGTTATTACCTCTGTAATAACCGCTCCTTATCCTTTTTATTTGCTTTTTTTGCCAAGAGTAACCTCTAATGAGAGAGAAGTAATGATTGGAAAAGTTGTTGTCCCGAAACAGATTTCTGTGCTTCACCGTAAAAATTCGTGTAAAATCTCTGTACGTCCTTTTGAGGCGTGAATTTTTGTGCTTCTGCCCTAGGTTGTTATATAACTTTTGTTAGTTCAACACTTTTTGATTTGAGGAACAGAAGGTCTTAGAAAAAATCCGTATTTACCTGCTGGTCTGTTTTGACAGATTTCTGCCATTTTCTGCATTTGCTACTTGTTGGTTCCTTTTTGAGTTCTTTTGGGGAATTGAGCTTTTTGAGGGAAGTGCTACAGTAGCTAGTGTTTTAGTGGAAGCTTTATTGGTGTTAGAACTGAACCTAAAATACTTATTATCTTGAGTGCACTAATGTTGCTAATAAAGATTGTGTGAAGTTTTGTATGAAGGAAAAATTTCAGGTGTATGGAAGGAATGAGTAATGAGATGAAGGATGGACTAAAGCTCAAGCTTGGGGATTCCACATGTGTCACCCCAAGAAATATCCAAGAAGTACAAGCGTCAAAGCTTGGGGATTCCCAAGGCATCCCTCTCTTCATCAATAAAAATCCCAGGTTTCTTCCAAACGCTTCATTTTTATTGTTTAATGCACAGTTGTGTTGTTCTTGGAGCATCTTCTTTTTCGTTTTCGTTTTGGTTTTTCGTTTGCTTTGTTTGCTTAGTTTTCTGAATAAATTGGTTGGACCCCCTCTTTCTTACATTGGTTTTCAAATAGTTTGGTTTGGATTGGTAAAAGAGTAGAAAGTTCATGCTTAAGTGGTAAAGAGAGCTTGTTTTTTACTGTGGCCTATGCTTTTTCATGCCATGCTTGATATTGTTTTGGCTTTATGCTTAGTATTCTTTGCTGTAGCATGACTTGTTATAAACATTTGAGATTGCTTAATGTGCCTTGGAAGGATCATGCGTTGTTTTAGCATATTAAAGCATAGTATTGTGGTATTCTCCTTTGATGCTTTATTTGGGTTGACTTGGCGCATGCTCACACCATGTTATGACTATCCCAAGTCACCATAGCCTTTATGATCGTTTAGTTTTCAACTTGTAGTATCACTTTATGCTTTGATCAATGATGTTTTGTCGCTCTGCATTATTATGGCCAGTATTGCTCTCTTAGTTTGTCACTCCTAGTCTTTTGCTAGCCTCCGTAACCAAGTATGAGTTCCACTCATGCATCCAACTCCTTAAATCAAGTTATTCCAAAGAGTCCACCATACCTACCTACTAGCATATGCTATTCCGAGTATATTCATGTTTTTATCTACCTTCTGAATTAAACTTGTTATGAGAAAACTAGTGATTAAAGCTCTGAAGAACTTGATGGCACACTTTACTTTTCTTGCCCTTAATAAACTTGAACCATTGTGTTGTCTATGTTGTATATGCTTGCACTTATTTGTTGGCGATTAGCAGAACCATGCTGTCATGGGTAACGCTTTCAACATTGCACTAGTATTTGTAGGGGTTCCGCGTATGAAAACAATAAATTTTACTCTACGCCCCTGAACCCCTGAAGCTGCCAGGACCTATCTATTGGTAATACATTAACGGTAGGGGCTTTTCGCGAACTTGCCCTTGAAGACCGAAAAGCGTTGTCAACGCTCAAGAGAGCGTGGTTGATGTAGACGAGCCGAAGCTGACCTCAAGGTCATGATGAAGTCCTTGCGCTCCTTCTGGCTCCAACGACTTGAGTGCCTCAAGTGCGACACCTCATGGGGAGTTACACATGTCCGGTGCCTGACGATGACTCCCGCTTCCCCGATCCAGCAGCAGTTGCAGAAGTAGAGCTCCCGGATCTGAATCCCACAGCGCGACGGCGCTCCGCGGTGAAGATATCTCTCGCTCGCGCAGTCCAGACTTGGGACCACGGTCACGAGAGAGAGAGGGGGAGAGAGAAAATATAAATTGGAGGTCCTCCCAAAAGTGGGGAGACCTTTATTGATTATTTGTGTATTTATCTTGGCCAAATACCCCACTATATATAGGGGAGGGGAGGTACTACCTCCCTCAAAGTCCCGCGGTGGGACTAAAGGAGAGGAGGGGGAGGAGGTGGCCGCTAGCCACCTAGTGGGCCCCGCAGTGGGGGGGGGGGGCTAGGCCTAGCCGGCCTCCCCCTTGGCCCCTCTCCCTCTCTCCTTTCCCCTAATGGGCCCTCTCCTTCCGGAATTGGCCCATTAAGCCTTTGACCATTAAAATTGATTTTTCGCTTATTAAATAATTATGAATAAATGATTAAATCAACATTTAACATTCATTCACATATTATTCAACCTCCATAGCTATGGAACACCTTCCACCTCCACACCGGACATCCTCCGAACTTACCGAAACCCTTCCAGTTTTCTCTCTTCTATTCTTCGATGATTCTACCAATCCTATAAGCACTCTCTAAGCATCATCAAGCCCTTAAGTGTGATACCCCACGGTTCGGGAACACTCCAGACATGGTCGGGACACTCCCGCACCAATGATCGACAGAGGTACCTGGATGGCCATGTGACCCTTGTGCGTTCCACGAAGATCTTTTGTTGTTTCAACCGGGACAGTCGTGTCTTATTCCCTTTGTCACTCGATACTTGTATTGCCCGAGATCTGATCAATGACATCACCATGTCGTGTTCAATCTCGTTACTGAACAATGCTACTTGACTCATTCTGACAAGTGATATCCTCGTGATCAAATCACACGCTGCGCGACTATTGGATATAACCTCTCCGAGTGGGCCCTTGAGTATCTTCCCCTCACATGGACGGACAAATCCCGCTCTTGACATATATTGCCTCTATGGTTTCCTCCGAGTACCTGAACACACCTTTATAACCATCGTTTTACCAAATGGCGTTTGATGCTATCTAAGCACTCTCGGGAGACAGTGATTGATATAGCCTCACGGTCTAAGGAATAGTCTACGAGGATCCATTTCTAATCATCGTAACTTGAACTTCGTGACATGATCGGGTCACGATGTTTAGGTTGGGTATTGGTTCATCATATCATTCTCAGAATGAGATGACTCCATTTCCAACTGGCATAAATGCCACATGATCAGGAAACATGATCATCTGTTGACCAATGAACTAGTGACTAGAGTTTCACTGGGAACCCCTGGTTGTTTATATATCACACGTGTATTGATGTTTCCACTCAACACAGTTATAGCATGATATAAAACTTAATCATAAACTATATGAAATATGATAATTGTCTTTACTACTATTTGTCTCTAGGGCATATTTCCAACAGTCTCCCACTTGCACTAGAGTACAAATACACTAGTTGCATTTGTTCTTAATTATTGGCACCATATATTCGGTACCCTGAACATGCTTGCTCATGGAAGAGGTTGAGTCTTGGGTCTGTATTTTACAGTCCCAAATCCTTTGCAACTTATTAATATCACCTTAATTGACATTAATACTCTATCATCACATGATAGCATCTGTGTGTATGCATCGTTGCTATGGCAGCAGAACGAGGCCTGATTCCAGGAGCCTACAGTGACGTTAGATCAACATTGAGGGCTTTCTCATGGGCACTATGCCCTGGGACACATCATTCTACGTTAAAAGCGAACTAGCCCCGCCATAACATTATACAACACTTTAGATGGTACCCTTATCTATTATTATAAATGTATTCATCGAAACACTAGTGCACTCTGTGCAACTTTTGATGTTTTGTTCACCTCGCTTCCTACTTGAATTTAATCGGTATCTACATGAGTTTCCAACATATTCCCTTATAACATAACCCTTTATGCTTTAAGATATGTTATCCTTTATGGATTTGGAAAACATGTCTACAGTTCTCTATTAGACACTATGGACAAACTTAGCTCAACGTTTTGTGATTCAAACTTGATCACTTTTAAACGTTCCTTATTGGATCACATATTATGTTAAGTTATCATCATGGTTTTCTAAGATAGAACCTATGTCTCAACATAGTGGATGATGATCATCCTTTTCTTTCTTTCAACCATTGATGTTCAACTTAATATTATTCCTAATTTGAGTTATTAAGGACCAGTTCCTTAATTAACTTCTATTCTGAAACCCTTTTCAAAATCCCTTAAGGAATACTACATAATATCATAATACACCTATTATCAACTTCTACATCTTATAAATCATTATTTATAAGTATTTGCGCCTTTATTCTTAACACACTTAAGAATTACTCCTATAAGCCCCCACTCAAAATATGTTCCTACGTATTTGAATTTGAGTCTTATATTGCTCCCACTCAAAAATATGTCAATCACATATTGTTTCAGGAAGACTTTCATAGCTCCCACTCAATTTTATGCAAATTTCATATCCACTCACTATTTTGAACAACTTCAAAATTCTTTGATCAAATATCAAACTTGGAGATTTATTATGAGATACTTAGTACTTTACTATTTTTAAATCCACTAGACATTTAGCACACATGAATCAAATTCATTTGAATTTGTCCAATACTTGACAAATTGTGCTTTTGTCATTCTCCCCTTTTTCACTATGGCTTTGCAGTCATTTGGGAAAAATTCAAGTAACCCCTTTTACTTGTGAGATTCAGCAACCAATTGCTTTCTAATCTCAAGGGAATTTTACTTTTAGGATTTCTCATAATTCTAGTTCACCATTATTTCCTTAGTAGTTCGTAGGTATGTCATATTCCAAGAATCATGACAAATGATTCACAAATGTCTCCATACAAGATATGGATTACATTTTGAATCCTACTTCATGTAGTGAAAACACTAGTGGGGAAAACACAATGATCAAAATCATTGATTCTTTCCTTCTGTGAAGAGAATCGTTCAAGAACGGTATCCGTTGCGCTTCTCAACACTCTGATGCAGGGTTTTGAATCCTCATCGTGTTTTACACTATCTTCCATTTTCTCCATAATTGAGAAATATCACTAGAAGTGAGCTTTCTCAAGAATGTACCAAAATCCAAGAAATACAAGTTTTGCTTTCCTTTTGGTTTCAGCTATGGGTTTCGTATTCAAAGTTTCCAATGAATACGCTACAAGGACTTATTTGCTATTGCTTTGGTTATATCGAATAACCCAAAAACTTTCACGAATTCAAATGGTTCACTACATTCTAATTGAGTGCTAACTATTTCTAAGCTAATGGTCTCTACATCTACACTACAACGATTTATTTAGTGCCTTCTATTCAACCCCTTTGATATCTGATACATATTGTGATGCTTTGTATTTTGACGTTTCAAAACACTTTGCATTTAACAATTTCTTTTATGCCATTCTTTATAAAGTTGAATTTCATTACTATTGATCAAATCATAGTAATTGGATTCTCTTTTATATTTATACCCTTTGTTGATGAAATATTTTGATCAAATCAAATAGTTTCATATTCATGTTTCCTTTGGTAAACTTATTTACACATTTAAACAATCAATTAATGATAATCACCATTTTCATTAAAACACAATACATCGAATATGTATTTACTTTTAACAATTCTTTAAACACTTTGTATTCATGTAATACACGGTGTTCAAGTTATTTTGCCGAACTTAGGCATGATTTATATGTGATAAGAAATCAAATGACTTTCACATATTATCACATAACTTTGAATTTAAACAATGGTTTTTCATTCATTAATGAACATATCATTAAGTTGGGTATTCTAAACAAGGCATTTTAACGTTTTACAAATGTTCATGCATTATCAATTAGTTTCAAACAATAAGGATAATTCACAAGCAATCAAACAAGATACAAACACGCATAGAAATCATTCATAAAAGTAGAACAACTGTTTGTTACAAACTCATATGAATAATCGTCTCACGAAGTGTGAGACACACTAAAGAAGTTCACAATCTCTTGATTACATTAATCATCCTAAAACATAAACTAAGTGATAAATGTCAAGGGAGAGTGTCGTCGCCCATCATCATCATGCTCGCCATCAACACGCAACGTCACCTCCTCTCCAACAAGCACCTCTCATGCAGAAGGACCTGTTTTCAGTAAAATAGAACAAGTATCAGATATACTTAACACTACAATGTGTTTGCAAGATTATAACATTTATAAAAATGTATATCAAATATATACCTTTGTCATCGATGACCTCTCCGGTGATTGGTTCAACCTTTACGTTCCTCAAACGTAATAAGAACTCATGGAAATCCAATGTTTCTGTATCACCATTCATGATGCTACTCCGGACATGTCCTTCGTAGCTGGGAGGCAACGACCAAAGCAGTACGTCTATCGCAAATGGATCAGCCATCCAGTAATCCACGAAGTGAACCAGTCTTGTGTGTGCATCAAGCATGCGCTCCAAGTGACCCTGCAGACATGTATGCTCCTCCATGTGTATGGAAAGGAACTCTCCAAGCAGCTCGTGCTTCCACATGCGCACATGGCCTATGAACTCTGCTCTCAGCTGATCCACCATCAAATATGGATCGAGATCACCCATGAGCGAATGTATTTCATCCACCACCCCGTAACGCATTATTATCTGAATGTAGGTGGACATCTCTTGACGATAGTAGCGGTCTGCCAGCTCTTGTGGGGTCTCAAAGTAGTCTGGCTCATTCAAATCCATCGTGCGGCGTATGTAGTCTACCACATGATTCCTAGTAAGGAGATCATTCAGGCGCACAAGCCAACTAGGGAAGTTGGATCCATCAAGTCTAAGTTGTTCACCCTTTACCCAATCCTCAATGACAAAGTAAGCTTCGCGGTGAGCCATCTATATTTATAATTGCAAAAGGAATTTAGACTAAGTTTATAATTAAATGAGTTAATAATAACTCCACTCAGAAACACCTATCCGCAGTGAGGGTTCCTAGTGATAACACGACCCCTATCAGCCACATCTCCCCCGATCATCACGGCCATCAATGTGGGTTCAAGGGTGGACGCTAAACGTGGGTCACATCATTCATGTGACTCGTGCTCGATCTTTCGACCATCCGCGTTCCAAGGCCATGTCTATACATGCTAGGCTCGCCAACTCAACCTTAGTGTTTTCGCTGTGCAACATGGCTTGCACCCACTGTATGTGAACATAGATATGTCTGACACCCGATCATCACAGCCTGACTCATACCGAAGAACTTTCTTGGTGGTGCACACTAAGGGGGAACACAATCGTTGGTAATTTTCACAGGGATCATCTTATTAGGCTACCGTCGAGTATATAATACTAGCACACAATAAGATATACAAACAATAACATTGAATGTAAATGCTATGTGATATGGTCCTTCACGTCGTGATCTCCATCCGCCGTCAACCGGGTTCCCGCGCCAGGGTTCTGGCACCATAGACACCAGGGTATCGGTGTCATTCCGGCATGGTAGTTCGTCACCTCTGTGACTATCTACTACTATATAACAAAAGGTAATCACTTTACCTTTGCCACAACCATATCACAAAGCAACTCCCCCTGCAAAACAAAGTCAGACGCCTCTACTTTATCTGTGCATGTTTTACGTGGCTGAATGGGCTTTCGTAAAAGAACTGTTCTTACCTACAAACTTTCAGCACAATACTGATCAACTAGTTGTCTATACTACACCCCTTTTGGGGCCCTCCGTTTCAAATGGCATGCCAACTAATGCGAGAGAGACAGACACCCCCCTAAGCCACTTTATACGGTACAAGACGTATGTCAAGCGTGGACCAGTCTCGCGAATGAACGTGTAAAGTCGGTTGGGGGCCGCTTCATCAAGCATTACTGCGGTATACACAAGTACACATGGGAGGGTAACAACTAAAAGATCAACGCCCACACGCTACATCTCGTGTGTTCTACCCGTACTAGCATTACTACGCATAGATCTAGCTCTGATACCACTATAGGGGTTCCGCGTATGAAAACAATAAATTTTACTCTACGCCCCTGAACCCCTGAAATTGCCAGGACCTATCTATTAGTACAAAGTAACATGAGGGGCTTTTCGCGAACTTACCCTTGAAGACCGAAAAGCGTTGTCAACGCTCAGGAGAGCGTGGTTGATGTAGACGAGCCGAAGCCGACCTCAAGGTCGTGATGAAGTCCTTGCACTCCTTTTGGCTCCAACGACTTGAGTGCCTCAAGTGCGACACCTCGCGAGGAGTTACACACGTCTGGTGCCTAACAATGACTCCCGCTTCCCCGATCCAGCAGTAGTTGCGGAAGTAGAGCTCCCGGATCCGAATCCCGCAGCGCGACGGCGCTCCGCGGTGAAGATGTCTCTCACTCGCGCAGTCCAGACTTGGGACCACGGTCACAAGAGAGAGAGGGGAGAGAGAAAATATCAATGGAGTTCCTCCCAAAAGTGGGGAGACCTTTATTGATTATTGGTGTATTTATCTTGGCCAAATACCCCACTATATATAGGGGGAGGGGAGGTACTACCTCCCTCAAAGTCCCGGGGTGGGACTAAAGGAGAGGAGGGGGGAGGAGGTGGCCATCGGCCACCTAGTAGGCCCCGCGCGGGGGGGCGGGGGGGGGGGGGGGCTAGGCCCAGCTGGCCTCCCCCTTGGCCCCTCTCCCTCTCTTATTGATTATTGGTGTATTTATCTTGGCCAAATATCCCACTATATATAGGGGGAGGAGAGGTACTACCTCCCTCAAAGTCCCGGGGTGGGACTAAAGGATAGGAGGGGGAGGAGGTGGCCGCCAGCCACCTAGTGGGCCCCGCGCGGGGGGGGGGGGGGGGGGGGCTAGGCCCAGCTGGCCTCCCCCTTGGTCCCTCTCCCTCTCTCCTTTCCCCTAATGGGCCCTCTCCCTCCAGAATTGGCCCATTAAGCCTTTGACCATTAAAATTGATTTTTCTCTTTATTAAATAATTATGAATAAATGATTAAATCAACATTTAACATTCATTCACATATTATTCAACCTCCATGGCTATGGAACACCTTCCACCTCCACACCGGACATCCTCCGGACTTACCGAAACCCTTCCGGTTTTCTCTCTTCTATTCTTTGGTGATTCTACCGATCCTATAAACACTCTCTAAGCATCAGTACTTTGTACCTAGTTGATATCATGCTCTTTTGTCTATGCATGTCATCGGTGTAAAATTAAAGGGGAGCTTGTAAGTCCATGGAGTTATGTATATGTGTTAGAGAAACGCCTGGGCCATTGGTCTAATCCATGCTGACATGGTGGAAACCTGTAGCGTAACCATAATGAGTTGTCTATGAAGCATTCTTCTTATAAAAAAAGAGTCAGATATTGAGAAAAAAAAGAGAAAAAAAGATTATGAAAAGAGGAAAGAGAGAAAAAAGCACCATATTCCCATGGTAAATAAGAAGATTGCTGAGATGCTCGTTGTCTGCTTGCCTTGTCATTTTTATATGGGGATTCTTCCGTATCATCGGGCAAGGGGTACCCCATGTACTTATGATGACAAGAACTTACCGGTAACTAAACTTGAGTAGCATGAGGAGAAGCCCTCGTATTCAAGGTACATGAGATTTCCAACTTATACTTCATCAAGCATATACACCATAGTTTGTTCACTTTAACCTTAATCACTTCAGGATGCTTATGATAGGGAAATGAGAGCTGAAAGCTATTAAGTACCTTAATTTTTGGAAGCTCTTTATGAAACTTGAATCCCTACTTCCTTCTATGAAGGCCATTCTTCCACTTTTATATTGGGTCTCCACCTTCTACCTTTACGCACCTACTTTGAGAGCATAGTGGCCATTCTTAGTTCTATGTGCATTGTCTCAAGACTTGTTGATTGATGCATAGCTTTGATATAGCTTGTTTTAAACTATTTGTATCTAGTCACTCTTATGAACTTTGAAGGTGTCCTATGCATTTATGTTTGCTACTCTATGAGGGACAAGCTGAATGCTACGATGCTATGTTTTCTTTACGTGAAACAAACAAACGTCTTGCAAAGCATTGTTATTCATTAATCTTTTGTTTGTGCCTTTCATGTTCCAACATAGTTTTTTGTCTTATTGCTAGAACTTTGTCTTTCATGCTATGATTGAAGTACTATGATCCTAGCTTTGAATGTTTTACAAATACTTTGATCAAGTTTATGATGGTGCATGTCACCTCAAAAATTATTCTTTCTTTTTATCACTTACCTACTCGGGGGCGAGCAGGAGTTAAGCTTGGGGATGTTGATACGTTGCAAACGTATCCATAATTGTTTATGTTCCATGCTTGGTTTTATCTACTTTCTTGTGTTTTGTCCACACTTTGGAGTACTTTTCATATGATTTCTTAGACTAACCTATTCATAAGAGCCACAGTGCCAGCTGCCTGTTTTCTACTGTTTTTGGTTCCAGGAAAGTCAGAAAATGAATATTCTCGGAATTGGACGGGACAAAAGCCAAAGTAAGTTTTTCACCGAGGGATGATACATTGCAAATGTATCTATAATTTTTGATGCTCCATGCTTGGTTTTATCCACTTTCTTGTGTTTTTTTCCAACTTTGGAGTACTTTTCGTATGATTTCTTGGAATAACCTATTAACAAGAGCCACAGTGCCAGCTGCCCGTTTTCTACTGTTTTTGGTTCCAGGAAAGTCAGAAAATGAAAATTCTCGGAATTGGACGGGACAAAAGCCAAAGTGCCTATTTTTCCAGAAGACTCATGGAGCCAGAATACGAGACGGAGGAGGGCCAGGGGCTGGTCACACCCCCCAGGCGCGGGCTAGGCCTGGCCGCGCCAGGGCCTGGTGTGGTGGCCCCAGGCACCCCCTCGGTCTCCCTCTTCGCCTATAAGAAGCCTTCTGACCTAAAAACTCAGGGGGGTTCGACGTTTTTCCAGAAGGAGTTCCGCTCCGCCGCCACCATCAGATTCCACGAAACAGCACCAGAAACTCCGTTCTGGCACCCTGCCAGGACGGGGAATTGGAGGAGACCATCGCCATCATCATCACCATCGCTTCTCCATCGACGATCCATGTTTCCCCCATCTATGAGTGAGTAATCCCCCGCTGTAGGCTATGGGGATGGTAGGGATTGGATGAGATCGTTCATGTAATGGCATCAGATTGTTAGGGCATAGTGCCTAGTATCTTTTATTAGTGCTTTATGACTTTGTTGCGACTTGTTGTGCTTAATGCTTATCACTAAGGCCCGAGTGCCATGATTTCAGATCTGAACTTATTATTGATTCATTATGATAGTATTGTTTCTGGTCTTATCTACAAGTTGTGTACACACGTCGTTGTCCGGAATCTATGGTCCCGAAGTGACAGAAATTGGGGTAGCCGGAAGGGAAAGGCTTTGATGTGAGGATCACATGTGTTCATGGAGTGTTAATTCTTTGCTCCGGTGCTCTATTAAAAGGAGCACCTTAATTGCCAGTAGTTCCCTAGAGGCCCCACTGCAAACGGGCTGGTAGGACAAAAGATGTTGTGCAAGTTCTCATTGCGAGCACGTATGACTATATATGGAACGCATGCCTAGGATTGTCTAGTACTTGGGTGCTTATCTTATTTATCTGCAATTGCCCTATGTTCTAATTTCTATGAGAATTGTCTTGTCCATGCAATGCCCGTCCATCCATCTCTATGCCTACCGCACTCGAATCCCACTATTACTGCTTTTGTTACTACTGTCTTTGTTTTACTACTGCTGTTACTTTGCTATTCTTACTACAAAACTGTTGCTACTGATAAACTGTTGTGAGCAAGATTGTTTCCAGGTGCAGCTGAATTGACAACTCAGTTGTTAAGAATGATAAGTATTCTTTGGCTCCCCTTGTGTTGAATCAATAAATTGGGTTTCACTTCCCTTGAAAATACTGCGATACACCCCCTATACTTGTGGGTCATCAAGACTATTTTCTGGCGCTGTTGCCGGGGAGCATAACTTTATTTATCAAGTTCACTTGGATTCACTATTGTTCAAGCTAAGTTTATTTTTCTCCTTGTTTGCTTGTTTCTTTATCAAAAATACAAAAAAAATAGTTCCTACTCTAGTTGTTGTTTTCGTTAGTTTGTTATTGTCTTGCTTTATCATGCTTGTTGTCAATGGTTGGTTTCTTTGAAACTGAATCTTATTGGCAAGGTGGGTTCACGGAAGATGAAAAATATTATTATAAGGAACACCGCTTGTCACAAAAAGGGAAACACTTATGGGGACAAAATGATGGATTGTATACCATTGCTAGAAACGTGTGCTCTACTTATAATGTTACTTATTGCTTTGATAAATCTTGTTGCTGTAGGAGGTACAAATACCTCCCTTTTCAATGTGAGTATAATGATAATGTTACCATATCTTCCTATGCTAAGGGAAATTATGATCTTTATGATGTGGAACAAATTGAGGAATTTATTGCTTGGAAGGGTGCATTTGAACTTTCTAGTTTGCTTGAAAATATTGATGATTCACCTTATAAGTATGAGGTTTATGGTATACTTAAATTTTGCTTTGAGAATTACAAGGAAGAAAACGGCTATATTCTTGAATATACAAATAGATGCTTTCCACAAATGGAAGAGACTAATGCCTTGCAGGATCCTATGGAAGAAGAAATTGATGAACCTGAAATCTCATTAGATGAAAAAGAGGAGGAGAGTGATGAACAAAAGGAGGAAGAATGGATTAGCTACCCATGCCTACCTTCTAGTGAGAGTAACTTTTTATCTCTTACATTATTTGATTGTCCTCCATGCTTACTAAAGGAGGATGAATGTTATGTTCCCAAGGTTTCTTTTGAAGATGTTTATGATAAAGCTCTAGTGCTTGTAGATCATGAAGAGCATGCTTTAGGTGATAGTTATATTGTTGAGTTTATTCATGAGGCTACTGAAAATTATTATGAGAGAGTAAAATATGGTTGTGGAAGTTTTCATGGTATTGAAACACCTCTCTATGTGCTGAAAGTTTTGAAGTCACTCTTGTTTTATCTATTTATGCCTGTCACTTTGTTCTTTGCGAATTTATTTGCATACACGATTCCTATGCATAGGAAGTGGGTTAGACTTAAATGTGTTTTGGATTTTCTTCTTTATGCTCTCTTTTACTTCACTTTTTATTTATTATGAGAGCATCCTCTCAAACTTTTATGCCTGAAGATGATAATATGTCTATTATTCTTGGGAGACCTTTTCTTAAATACTGCACAAGCTGTTATTAATTATAATCAAGGGAAGGTGACCTTCAATGTTAATGACAAGGAACACATTGTCTATTTCCTCAAGAATATTGAAAGGACTTATGGTTTGAAGTCAATTGAACATGTTGAGGGCATTCAAGTTGGAGAAATATATTGTCCCATACCAAGAGGAAAATTTTGAAACTATTATGATTGGGACCATTGCTATCAAGGTTGAGGTAACATAATCATTAGTGGGATACAAAGTTTTGTCTCATATGGAATTGTTTTGGTAACAAGACCTGATCAACCTTGTTAACAAAAGGATTTCATTGAACAAAACAATGTTTTCACCATGATTATCTCCGCTTACTTCTATTCTATCCATTTTAGTTTTTGCTTCTTATGCCTAACTTAAAGGCATTAAAGAAAAGTACTTATTGGGAGATAACCCGAGAGTTTTAGTTGAGTCTTGAAAGTTATTACCTCTGTAATAATCTCTCCTTATCCTTTTTATTTGCTTTTTGTGCCAAGAGTAACCTCTAATGAGAGAGAAGTAATGATTGGGAAAGTTGCTGTCCTGAAACAGATTTCTGTGCTTCACCGTAAAATTTTCTGAGAGAGCTCTGTACGTAGGATTGATCTGTAATTTGTTGTGATTCTGCCCCAGGTTGTTATCTAACTTTCGTTAGTTCAACACTTTTTTATTTGAGAAACAGAAGGTCTTCGAAAAAATTCGTCTTTACCTGCTGGTCTGTTTTAACAGATTTCTGCCATTTTCTGCATTTGCTTCTTGTTAGTTCCTTCTTGAGTTCCTTTGGGGAATTGAGCTTTTTGAGGGAAGTGCTACAGTATCTAGTGTTCTAATGTAAATTTATTTGGTGTTAGAACTGAACCTTGAGACTTATTTATCTTAAGTGCACTAATGTTGCTAATGAGATTGTGTGAAGTTTTGTATGAAGGAAAAATTTCAGGTGTATGGAAGGAATGAGTAATGAGATGGAGGATGGACTAAAGCTCAATCTTGGGGATGCCACGCGTGTCACCCCAAGAAATATCCAAGAAGTACAAGCGTCAAAGTTTGGAGATGCCCAATGCATCCCCTTCTTCATCAATAAAAATCCCAGGTTTCTTCTGAACGCTTCATTTTTATTGTTTCATGCACAGTTGTGTTGTTCTTGGAGCGTCTTCTTTTTTGTTCTTGTTTTGGTTTTTAGTTTGCGTGGTTTGCTTAGTTTTCTGAATAAATTGGTTGGACCCCCTCTTTCATACATTGGTGTTCAAATAGTTTGGTTTGGTTTGGAAAAGAGTAGGAAAGCTCATGCTTAAGTGGTAAAGAGAGCTTGTTTTTGACCGTGGCCTATGCTTTGTCATGCCATGCTTGATATTGTTTTGGCTTTATGCTTAGTATTCTTTGCTGTAGCATGACTTGTTATAAACAATTGAGATTTCTTAATGTGCCTTGGATGAATCATGCGTTGTTTTAGCATAGTATAATGGTATTCTCCTTTAATGCTTTATTTGGGTTGACTTGGCACATGCTCACACCATGTTATGACTATCTCAAGTCACCATAGCCTTTATGATCCTTTAGTTTTCAGCTTGTAGTATCACTTTATGCTTTGATCAATGATGTTTTGTCGCTCTGCATGATTATGGCCATTATTGCTCTCTCGTTTGTCGCTCCCTTACTATTTCTAGCCTTCACTTCCACTGAGTGTTTTACTCATGTTTCCAACTCCCTAAACCAAATATCTCCAAAGTGTCCACCATGCCTACCTATTAGCATCATTTGCTACTCCCGTGCATATTCAATATGCCCTGTTTTCTTCCGAATAAAATGTTTGCTTGTTATGAGAAAGTTAGTTAGTAAAGCTCTCACAAACTTGATGGCACACTTTATTTTCTTGCATTTAATAAACCTGAACCATTGCGTCCTTCTTTGTTGTGCATATGCTTGCGCTTTATGAGTTGAAGTTAGCAGAACCATGTATCATGGGGACCGCTTTCAATGCTTCATAGGTATTTTGTACCTAGTTGACATCATGTTCTTTTGCTTATGGATCCCGGCGGTGTGAAATAAAAGTGGAACTTGTAAGATCATGGAGTTTGTATGTATGTTAGAGAAACGCCTGGGCCGCTAGCCTAAGCCATGCCTAATCATGGTGGAAACTTGCAGCATAACCATAATGAGCATTCTATGAAGCATCCTCAATAAAAATCTATGCACATAGTAAATAAAAAGATCGCCGAGATGCTCATTGTCTTCTTGCCTTGTATTTTGATTACGGGATAGCTCCCGTGTCATGTGCAAGGGGTACCCCGTTGGCGGTTCTCTATGATACGTATATACTTACAATGACAAGAGCTTACTTGTGACTGAAGTTGAGTAGCATGAGGATCGGTCTTCGTAAGTAAGGGGCATGAGACTTCGATTTATAACTTGTCAAGCATATCCTCTTAGTTGTATCACTTTAACCTTAATCACATTAAATATGCTTATGATAGGGGCAATGAGAGCTCAAAGCTAATGAGTACCATACTTTTAGCATTTGGAAGCCTTTCAAACTTTTCAAAACTTTTTCATTTCCTTGTTAAGTCTCCACACATTCTATGAGCACTTTCTTGAGATCATAGTGGCCATTCTTAGTTCTATGTGCATTGTCCCAAGACTTGTTGATTGATGCATACCTTGATATTTCTTGTTTTAAACTATTTGTATCTAGTCACTCTTGTGAACTTTGAAGGTGTCCTATGCATTTATGTTTGCTACTCTTTGAGGGACAAGCTGAATGCCACTATGCTATGTTTTCTTTATGTGAAACAAACAAACGTCTTGCAAGGCATTGTTATTCATGAATCTTTTGTTTGTGCCTTTTCATGTTGCATCATAGTTTCTTTGTCTTATTGCTAGAACTTTTTCTTTCATGTTATGATTGAAGTACTTTGATCCCAGCTTTGAATGTTTACAAATACTTTGGTCAAGTCTTTGATGGTGCATGTCACCTCAAAAATTATTCTTTCTTTTTATCACTTACCTACTTGAGGACGAGTAGGAGTTAAGCTAGGGGATGTTGATACATTGCAAATGTATCTATAATTTTTGATGCTCCATGCTTGGTTTTATCCACTTTCTTGTGTTTTGTTCCAACTTTGGAGTACTTTTCGTATGATTTCTTGGACTAACCTATTAACAAGAGCCACAGTGCCAGCTGCATGTTTTCTGCTATTTTTGGTTCCAGGAAAGTCAGAAAATGAATATTCTCGGAATTGGACGGGACAAAAGCCAAAGTGCCTATTTTTCCAGAAGACTCACAGAGCCAGAATACGAGACGGAGGTGCGGGCCACACCCCCCAGGTGCGGGCTAGGCCTGGCCGCGCCAGGGCCTGGTGTGGTGGCCCCAGGCACCCCCTCGGTCTCCCTCTTCGCCTATAAGAAGCTTTCTGACCTAAAAACTCAGGGGGGGTTCGACGTTTTTCTAGAAGGAGTTCCGCTCCGCTGCCACCATCAGATTCCACGAAACCGCACCAGAAACTTCGTTCTGGCACCCTGCCGGGACGGGGAATTGGAGGAGACCATCGCCATCATCATCACCATCGCTTCTCCATCGACCATCCATGTTTCCCCCATCCATGAGTGAGTAATCCCCCGCTATAGGCTATGGGGATGGTAGGGACTGGATGAGATCGTTCATGTAATGGCATCAGATTGTTAGGGCATAGTGCCTAGTATCTTTTATTAGTGCTTTATGACTTTGTTGCGACTTGTTGTGCTTAATGCTTGTCACTAAGGCCCGAGTGCCATGATTTCAGATCTGAACTTATTATTGATTCATTATGATAGTATTGTTTCTGGTCTTATCTACAAGTTGTGTACACACGTCGTTGTCCGGAACCTATGGTCCCGAAGTGGCAAAAATCAGGGTAGCCGGAAGGGAAAGGCTTTGATGTTGGGATCACATGTGTTCACAGAGTGTTAATGCTTTGCTCTGGTGCTCTATTAAAAGGAGCACCTTAATTGCCAGTAGTTCCCTAGAGGCCCCGCTGCAAACGGGCTGGCAGGACAAAAGATGTTGTGCAAGTTCTCATTGCGAGCACGTATGACTATATATGGAACGCATGCCTAGGATTGTCTAGTACTTGGGTGCTTTATCTTATTTATCTGCAATTGCCCTATGTTCTGATTGCTATGAGAATTGTCTTGTCCATGCAACGCCCGTCCATCCATCCCTATGCCTACCGCACTCGAATCCCACTGTTACTGCTTTTGTTACTACTGTCTTTGTTTTACTAATGCTGTTACTTTGCTATTCCTACTACAAAACTGCTGCTACTGATAAACTGCTGTGAGCAAGATTGTTTCCAGGTGCAGCTAAATTGACAACTCAGTTGTTAAGACTGATAAGTATTCTTTGGCTCCCCTTGTGTTGAATCAATAAATTGGGTTTCACTTCCCTCGAAAATACTGCGATACACCCCTATACTTGTGGGTCATCAAGGGACACCTGGAGCCAGAATACGAGACCGGGAGGGGCTGGGGCCCGGCCACACCACCTGGCCACGTGGCCAGGCCTGGCCCACGCCAGGGGGTGGTCTGGCCGCCCTAGGCACCCCCTCGGCCTCTCCTTCCGCCTATAAGTTGCCTCCGATACAGAAACCCTAAGTACCCCATCAAAATTCCACGAAACAGTCTGTAGCCGCCGTCATCTCCATCCCTAGATCGGGAGGGGTCTAAATCTCTTCCCGGCACCCTACCGGAGAGGGGAATTCACCCTGGAGTCCTTCTTCATCATCATTCAAGCCTCCGGTGTGAAGCGTGAGTAGTTCATCTCTAGACTACGGGTCCATGTAGTAGCTAGATGGCTGGTTCTCCTCCTTTGTGCTATCATGTTTAGATCTTGTGAGCTCTGTTCATGATCAAGATCATCTATTTGTAATTCTGCATGTTGTGTTTGCGGGGATCCGATGGATATTGAGATGGTATTTCAGATTGATTATTGATTCTATCATGTCTTTGTTATTTGTGATCTTACATGCTTTCCGTTGTTAGTAGCTATCTTGGCCAATTAGATGCTAGCAACTCCAAGAGTTAGTATTTATGCTCGATAGTGGGTTCATGCCTCTGGTAATCTGGGGAAGTGACAGAAATCTCTAAGGTACTAGATGTGTTTTTGCTACTAGGGAGAAAACAACAATCCTTTGTTCATAGAACAATCGTATTGTTTACTTTACACGCAATTCGTAATGCAATTATCCATTGCTTGCAACTTAATACTGGAGGGGGTTCGGATGATAACCTGAAGGTGGATTATTAGTCATAGATGCAGTTGGATGGCGGTCTATGTATAATGTTGTAATGCCCAATCGAATCTTAAAGGAGTCAAGATGAGTAGTATATGCGTTTATGCTTTCTCGATATTTGTCAATTGCCCTGCTGTAGTTTGCTCACCCAACATGTTATCTATCTTAAGGAGAGCCACCTCTAGTGAACTATGGACCCCGGTCCTTTCTTTTACTATTAATCTACAATCAACTATTTACTGCTTTATGTTTACTTTCTGCAAACTATTACTTTCTTCCATTCGATACGTTTAGTCCTTTGTTTTCAGCAAAACCGGTGAGATTGACAACATCATCGCAAGTTGGGGACATAGTTATGTGGTTGTGTTGTGCAGGTCTCCACGTTGTTGCTGGCACCGGTAGTGCGCCCTGCCAAAGTTCAGCTAGCAACACCTTTGGGGTGTTTCCTTGCTCCTACTGGTTCGATTAAACCTTGGTTTCATAACTGACGGAAAACTTGCTACTATGCTCATCATACCTTCCTATTGGGGTTCCCCAACGAGCTCGATATATTTTGGGCCATCAGTACCGATTGCAGCTCCTTGGGCCAGCACCCGGTAGCTCTTTCGAGTGGTCGGGGGAGCCTTTTCTTGATCCCACTGCATACAAGGCCGTTGGCCTTTTCTACTTAACCGTTGGTCTGAGGGTGCGTAGCTTATGTTGATTCCCATTTTTTCGCAGAAACCCTAGAATTCGTTCGAGGTGAAGTTTGTTCCATTGTCCGTGATGATGCTATGTGGCACTCCGAACCGAAAGATGATGGACTCAAAGAATTTAATGGCGCTGGCCCTTGATTGGTTTGTCACTGGCATGGCCTCAATCCATTTGGTGAATTTGTGGACTACGACTAGGAGCTAGACATATCCTCCAGGTGATGATTTCTGAAGCTTGCCGACCATGTAGAGTCCCCATTGTGCGAAGGTCTAGGCCACAGGTATTGGCCTGAGCTTTGCGCCAGGTGTGTGCGGCTTGTCCGCAAATCACTGGCAGGTGTTGCATCGTTGTATGATGTCTTTAGCATCACACATTGTCGCTGGATAGTAGAATCCAGCTCGCAGAGCTTTGGCGATGAGGGCGCGACTGCCAGCATGATGGCCGTAAGTGCCTTCGTGTATGTCGAGGAGGATGGCTCTTCCGTCTCTATTGGAGACGCATCGTTGAAGGACTCTTGTGATGCTGCGCTTGTATAGTTCGTCATTGATGAGGGCGAATGCCTTGGATCGTCTCGCTATATGACGTGCATCTGTCGGGTCATTTGGAAACCTTTTGCTGAGGAAGTATGTGATGTATGGTTGCGTCGAGGATGGCTCGATCATCATGACCTCCATGGGGACTTCGAGTCCTGTATCTGGATTCATGTCGTCGAGTCCCGTTGGCTCGTTGGGTGGCGTAGCCCCCGAGTCCTTTTACGTGCTGGTTTTATGGTCTGGAGCCTTAGGCTTGATGGAGCACTCGTAGATGCGCTCTAAAAATACTCCGGGTGGCACTGGGCACAAGTGGAGCCGATGTTGGCGAGTATGTTTGCTTCCTTGTTGCTCTCACGGCCGATGTGTCGTAGCTCGCAGCCGTCAAAGACCCCCTCGAGTGTGTCGTAGAGTTCGCGGTAGGCGATCAGGTCATCCCTCAGATCATCACACTCGTTCATTGTTTGGTTGACCACCAGTTTGGAGTCGCCGTAGATGACCAGTCGCTTTGCGCCACAAGATTTTGCCATTCGCATCCCATGGAGTAAAGCTTCGTACTCAGCTTCGTTGTTAGAGGCGGTGAACTACATTCGCAGAACATACCTCATCTTGTCACCTTGTGGCGACGTCAGGATGACGCCCGCGCCAGCTCCTCCTTGCGCTTGGACCCATCGAAGTGCATTGTCCAGAGGTAGGACATGTCTGGCTTGTCGGGGAGTTGGTTTTCCATCCAGTGTACGAGGAAGTCCGGGAGAACTTGCGACTTGATCGCGCCTCGCTTCTCGTATGTGATGTGTTGTGGAGACAGTTCTATCCCCCAGAGCGCGACTCGTCCGGTGGCATCAGGGTTGTTGAGTATGTGCCCTAGTGGGGCGTCGTTCACCACAATAATTGGATGCTCCTGGAAGTAGTGGCACAGTCGCCTGGCTGTCATGAAAACGCCATAGGCCAGCTTCTGATAATGCAGGTACCGCTGTTTTGTTGGTGTGAGCACCTCGCTGAGGCAGTAGACTAGGTGCTGCACCCCGTGGACTTTATTTTGTTCGGCTCGCTCCACTACGAGCATAGTGTTTACCACCTGGTTGGTGGCGGAGACATACAGCAATAGCGGATCCTTTTCACGAGGTGTTACCAACACTGGTGAGGTGGACAATAGATGCTTGAGGTCTTCGAATGCTTCTCGTGCTCCGTCTGTCCACTCGAATTTGTCAGCCTTGCGGAGAAGTTTGTAGAAAGGCAGTGCCTTTTCGCCCATCTGACTAATGAATCGATTGAGCGCCACGATTCGCCCAGCCAGCTGCTAGACGCCTTTTACGTTCTTCGGCTTCTCCATAGCCAGTATGGCTTTTATTTTCTCCAGGTTGGCCTCGATCCCTCTCGCGGAGATGAGGTGCCCAAGAAATTGCCCAGATGGTACTCCCAAGGCACATTTGTCTCGATTTAGCTTGATCCGGTAGCGGTCGAGGTTACCGAAGGTCTCACGGAGATCGTCGAGTAACGAGGCTTCCTCCTTTGTTTTGAAGATGATGTCATCAATGTAGACTTGGATGTTGCAACCAAGTTGGTTCTTGAGGTAGGCCTGCATACACCGCTGGTAAGTGGCTCCTGCGTTTTTTAGCCCGAAGGGCATCGTTGTGTAGTAGAAGACACCAAAGGGCATGATGAACACCATTTTCTCCTGGTCCTCCTGAAGGAAATATGCCCTGAGAGGCAATAATAAAGTTGTTATTATGTATTCCTTGTATATGATAGATGTTTATTTTGCATGCTATAATTGTATTGATAGGAAACGTCAATACATGTGTGTTTAATAAACAAAAAGGTTCCTAGTTATGCATCTCCTATAGACTAGCTCGTTGATTAACAAGATGAACAAAGTTTCCTGATCATGGACATTGGATGTTGTTAATAACGAGGTCACATCATTTGTGAAATGATGTGATGAACATTCATCCGAAGTATAGAATTACGATCAAAGTCATTATGTTTATATTTCTATAACACCATACGAAGTAATCTTAGTCCTTAGACCATGAGATCATGTTAATTGCTAACACCGGAAGAGTATCTTGATAACATCAAACCGTCACACCGTAACAGGGTGACTATAAAGGTGGGTTTAGTGCTACGAAGGTGTTATGTTGAGGCTCATGGATCAAGAGTGAAATTTCTCAATCCCGATGACGGATAGATATATGTTGGGCCCTCTCGGTGATATCACATTAAGATAGCTTGCAAGCAAGTGATGTGATCACTAGAATGTTATATCACGGGAACGAGAAAAGAGTGCATGTAGGTAACGAGATCAAACTAGGTATTTGTATACCGATGATCGAATCTTGGACATGTATTATATCATGAGACAAAGGGATTAAGTTACTAGCGTTAAAGGTTCTCACGATCACAGAAGTCATCGTTGAATGTGCAGGAGTCGGTATGGATCTCTAGGTCCCGCTTCTGATTATTGATCTGAGAGGAGTCTCAATCATGTCTGGATTATTCGCGAACCATACGGTGACACACTTAAGGGTTGTTGGACACCATTTTGGAGCACATATGTTTCAGACGAAAGAATTGCAAAGCGCAGGAATTGTTTCGATGGAAACCGGAATTATTTCGGGTGAAATTGCAGAAAGTGGTTCTGCATGTGATATTGAAATGTTGCAAGGGGTTTTATGTGAATGTTTGTTAATTAAAGTAATTAACAAAATTCTGAATAAAATAAATAAAAGAGTTTTATTAATTGAGAGTTGCATTAAATTTGGTGGAAATTTAATACATGTGAGTGGAATTTTGGGTGGAGCTTGAATTGATGTGAGTGGAGCTTCCACCACATGAATGAGGAAGAGGTGGGGGCACCCCCCTTGGTGACCGTCCATGGGAGGGGAGGAGCCCCCTCTCCTCCCTCACAAACCACACCTCCTCGTGAAGGATCTCTCTCCCCCTCTAGAAATTCCCCCATGGTCTCGAATTAGCGAGATACATGTTCCCGGTGGACTTGCGTCTGGAAGGAGTTGCTGCTTCCGCTGATTCGCTGGAGCAAGGAGGTGGAGGTTGTCCAGTGGCTTGAACGTGTGAGGGAGGACGGATGCGCTGCTGATTTGTGGCGCTAGGACTTCCACACGATCTTGAGATCGGCAAGCGTATGACTACATCATCCACGAGTTCCAACTCGCTAACAAAACTCTGTTGTCTTCGAGGGTAATTTCTCTATCGATGTATATCCACTTGTTGCTCTGTATCTAGTAGATAGATCTTGGCGTATAGTTCTCATCGTAGGAATTTTTTGTTTTCTATGCTGCGAACTCAACAGTGGTATCAGAGCCTGATCTATGCGTAGGTGCTTTGCACGGGTAGTACATATATGTTTATATGTGGGCGATGATGATCATGTTATTGCATATTCTATGTATTTTTGATATTGGTGGCAGAGTGGGATGAAGCGACCCGAACCAACCTTACATGTCATCGCACATGAGACCTGTTCCACGACTCACATGCAACTAGTTTTGCATAAGTGGCTGGCGGGTGTCTGTCTCTCCTACTATAGTCAATATCTGATTTACAATGAGATGCTACTAACTTGGTTATCCTCGTTGTGGTTCCATGCTCGTAGGTAAGACCGGTTCTATCTCTGAAAGCCCTAAGCCACGTAAAACTTGCAATGGATAAATTAGAGGCGTCTAGTTTAGATTGTTGCTGGGCTAGTGTCTTGATATGGTAATGTTGTAAGTAGATGTATGATAGATACTCTTACAACACACTTGACGTGTAAGTTCCATAGACCTTGGCCTTACACACAAAGGAATGATAGAGATCATACCACGATGCAAATGATAGAGATCAAATGCATGGACCATATCATCTCACTTTACACATTAGATGTTTGCATCTTATATTGCTAGTTTGGCGCTTTTGGTAGCATTGTAAGATGATCCCTCATTTAGATATCAAGATAAAAATGTGTTTTTCCTTAAGTATGCACCATTCTATGGATCATGTTTCGAGACATCACGTGCTGATCGGGTGTACTCGACACTACACTTTCATACAACGGGTGTAAGACAGTTTTACACACGCGAATACTAAGGTTATTACTTGGCGAGCCTAGCATGTACAGACATGGCCTCGGAACACAGACCGAAAGGTTAAGCATGAGTCATATAGTTGATATGATGCCCATATGGATGCTCGCCTTTGAAGCTACACTGACTCACGTGATGATCGGACTTGGTGTAGTGGATTTGGTTCATGTAATCACCAAAAAGAGGGATGTCGTTTTTGAGTGGGAGTTCATTAGTAATTTGGATTAGTTGAACTCAATCTATCATAAACTTAGTCTAAATATATTTTACAAATTCTGTTGTAGATGGCACCACCTGCTTTTAATTTCAATGTGTTCATGGAGAAAGAGAAACTTGCTGTGAATGGTAGCAATTTCACCAACTGGGCTATGAATTTGAGGATTCTCCTCACTGCTACACAAAAGCAATATGTGCTAGACGCGCCACTAGGCCCCCCACCAGCTCCTGATGCCCCTGACGAATAAAAGAATGTCAATATAACTCATCAGGAGGACCACAACTTAGTTCATTGCGGCATACTGTATGGGCTAGAGCCAGAACTTCGAAAGCGTTTCGAAAATGGCAATGCCTTTGATACCATGGGAGAATTGAAAATGATTTTCGATACCCATGCTGCCGTAGTGAGTTATAATGCTTCTGAAAAGTTCTTTAGCTGCATGATGGAGGAGAACAACTCCGTTAGTGAGCACGTACTCAAAATGTCTGGGTACGTCGATAAGCTTGTGTACTTGGGAATAACGATTCCCATTAACTTAGGCATACATCATGTTCTCCAATCTCTGCCACCTAGCTACAAGAGCTTCGTGATGAACTATAACATGCAGGGCATGAAGAAGTCTCTTCCCAAGCTTCTATCAATGCTTAAGACTGCAGAAGTGGAGATTAGGAAAGAACATCAAGTGTTGATGATCAATAAGACCACCGGTTTCAAGAAGGACAAGAAAGGAAAGCAGAAGGGAAAGAAGGGAGGCAAATCTGTTGCCGCAACTGAAAAGAAATCCCGAGCTGGCCCTAAGTCTGATAGCGAGTGCTACTATTGCAAGGGGACTGGCCATTGGAAGCGCAACTGCCCCAAGTATTTGGTGGACAAGAAGGCTGGCAAGGCAAACAAAGGTATATGTGATATACATGTTATTGATGTGTACTTGACTAGTACTTGCAGTAGCACCTGGGTATTTGATACGGGATCGGTTGCTAATATATGTAACTCGATTCAGGGGATGTGGAACAAGCGAAAGCTAGCAAGGGATGAGGTCACGATGCGGGTCGGCCATGGATCAAGAGTTGATGTGATCGCCGTCGGAACACTGCCTCTCCATATGCCGTCGGGATTAGTGATAAATCTAAATAATTGTTATTTGGTGCCTGCACTGAGCATGAACATTGTAGCCAGATCGTGTTTGATTCGAAGTGGTTATTCCTTTAAATCTAAAAACAATGGTTGTTCGATTTATATGAATGATATCTTTTATGGTCATGCACCTGTGTTGAATGGTTTATTTCTATTGGATCTCGATAGTAGTATTACGCATATTCATAATGTTGATGCTAAAAGGATTAAACTTGATAATGATATATCTGCATATATGTGGCACTGCCGTCTAGGTCATATTGGCGTTAAAAGCATGAAGAAACTCCATTCTGATGGACTTTTGGAATCACTTGATTCTGAATCATTTGATACATGTGAGCCATGCCTTATGGGCAAGATGACTAGAACGCCGTTTTCATGTTCAATGGAACGGGTGACAAATTGATTGGAAATCATACATACTCATGTGTGTGGACCAATGAGTGTGTCGGTGCGAGGTGGATATCATTATTTTGTTACTTTCACGGATGATTTGAGTAGATACGGGTATATCTATTTGATGAAACATAAGTCTGAAACCTTTGAAAAGTTCAAAGAATTTCAGAATGAAGTGGAAAATCATCGTAACAAAAAGATCAAATTTCTGCGATCCGACCGTGGAGGAGAGTATCTTAGTTATGAGTTTAGCACACATATGAAAGACTGTGGAATAGTTTCACAACTCATGCCTTCCGGAACACCACAACGTAATGGTGTGTCGGAATGTCGTAATCGTACTTTATTGGATATGGTGCGCTCTATGATGTATCTGACTGACTTGCCACTGTCATTTTGGGGTTATGCACTGGAAACCGCTGCATTCACTTTAAATCGGGCACCATCTAAATCCGTTGAAATGACACCGTATGTTATGGTTTGGAAACAAACCTAAGCTGTCATTTCTTAAAGTTTGGGGATGCGATGTTTATGTGAAGAAACTTTAGCCAGATAAACTCGAACCCAAAGCGAAAAAATGCGTCTTCATAGGATACCCTAAGGAAACGATTGGGTATACCTTCTATCACAGATCCGAGGGCAAGGTTTTTGTTGCCAAGAATGGATCCATTCTTGAGAAGGAGTTTCTCGCGAAAGGTGTGAGTAGTCGGAAGGTAGAACTCGAAGAGGTTATTGAACTTTCTCTTAATGAAATGGCGAGTAGCATAGCACCGGAAGTTGTTTCGGAGTTGAGTTCACCTAATGAAGAGAGAGCTAATGATATTGATCATGAAACTCCGAAAGAGGACACTACCGAACCTCGTAGGTTAAGCAGGACACGTGCAGCTCCTGAACTATACGGCAATCCTGTTATGCATTTCATGATTGATGAAATAGATGACCCTGCGACGTATGAAGAAGCGATGATGAGCCCGGATTCCAATAAATGGCTAGAAGCCATGAAATCCGAGTATGAAACCAGGTTTGGACCGTGGTGGACTTACCTCACGATCAAAAGGCCATTGAGAATAAATGGATTTTCAAAATAAAAACTGATGTTGATGGTAATGTAACCATCTATAAATCTCAACTTGTCGCAAAAGGGTTTCGACAAATTCAAGGAGTTGACTACGATGAGACATTCTTTCCCGTCGAGATGCTAAAGTCAGTTAGGATTATGTTAGCAATTGTTGCATATTTCGATTATGAAATATGGCACATGGATGTCAAAACCGCGTTCCTCAATGGTAATATTGAAGAAGAGTTGTATATGATACAACCTAAGGGTTTTGTCGATCCTAAGGATGCTGATAAGGTATGCAAGCTTCAACGATCCATCTATGGACTGAAGCAAGCATCCCGGAGTTGGAATCTTTGCTTTGATGAGGTGATCAAAGAGTTTGGATTTGTCCAGACTTATGGAGAGGCTTGTATTTACAAGAAAGTGAGTGGGAGCAATGTGGCATTTCTGATATTATATGTGGATGACATATTATTGATTGGAAATGATATAGATCTTTTAAACAGTGTTAAAAGTTATCTAAACAGCAAATTTTCGATGAAAGACCTTGGTGAAGCTTCATATATATTAGTCATTAAAATCTATAAAGATAGATCAAGGCGCCTAATTGGGCTATGGCAAAGTAGATACCTTGATAAGATATTAAAGAAGTTTAATATGGACGGAAGTAAGAAGGGGTTCTTACCTATGTTGCAAGGCAAGACATTGAGTAAGACTCAAAGTCCGGCTACGGCAGAAGAAAGAGAGATAATGGATAAGATCCCCTATGCCTCAACCATAGGCTCTATAATGTACACCATGCTATGTACAAGACTGGATGTGGCACATGCTATTAGTTTGACTAGTAGGTACCAATCTGATCCAGGTTTGGAACACTGGATAGCGGTCAAGAATATCCTTAAGTACTTAAGAAGAACTAAGGATATGTTTCTTGTATACGGAGGTGAAGAAGAGCTAGTCACTAAGTGTTATGTTGATGCTAGCTTTGACACCGATCCGGATGACTCTAAGTCTCAATCCGGATATGTATTTCTCTTGAATGGAGCAGCAGTTAGTTGGAGGAGTTCCAAACAACCTGTGGTGGTTGGATCAACGACGGAGGCGGAATATGTTGTTGCTTCAGAAGCGGTGCGCGAAGCGGTTTGGATGAAGGAGTTCATAATGGAACTAGGTGTGGTTCCTAGTGCATTGGACCCAATGGTGATCTATTGTGACAACAATGGAGCCATAGCCAACGCCAAGGAACCAAGGTCTCACAATAATTCCAAGCATATTAAGCGCCGGTTTCACTCCATCCGCGAGCATGTCAAGGATGGAGATACAAAGATTTGTAAAGTACACACGAACCTAAATGTAGCAGATCCGTGGACTAAAGTTCTCCCTAGGGCAAAACATGATGAACACCAGAACTCCATGGGTGTTAGATTTATCACTGTGTGAACTAGATTATTGTCTCTAGTGTAAGTGGGAGACTGAAGGAAATATGCCCTGAGAGGCAATAATAAAGTTGTTATTATGTATTCCTTGTATATGATATATGTTTATTTTGCATGCTATAATTGTATTGATAGGAAACGTCAATACATGTGTGTTTAATAAACAAAAAGGTTCCTAGTTATGCCTCTCTTATAGAATAGCTCGTTGATTAACAAGATGATCAAAGTTTCCTGATCATGGACATTGGATGTTGTTAATAACGAGGTCACAGCATTTGTGAAATGATGTGATGAACATTCATCCGAAGTATAGCATTACGATCAAAGTCATTATGTTTCTATTGCTATAACATCATACGAAGTAATATTAGTCCTTAGACCACGAGATCATGTTAATTCTAACACCGGAAGAGTATCTTGATAACATCAAATGTCACACCGTAACAGGGTGACTATAAAGGTGGTTTAGTGCTACGAAGGTGTTATGTTGAGGCTCATGGATCAAGAGTGGAATTTCTCAATCCTGATGACGGATAGATATACTCTAGGCCCTCTCGGTGATATCACATTAAGATAGCTTACAAGCAAGTGATGTGATCACTAGAATGTTATATCACGGGAACGAGAAAAGAGTGCATGTCGGTAACGAGATCAACCTAGGTATTTGGATACCGATGATCGAATATCGAACATGTATTATATCATGACAAAAATGGATTAAGTTACTAGCGTTAAAGGTTCTAACGTCACAGAAGTCATAATTGAATGTGCAGGTGTCAGTATGGATATCCAGGTCCCGCTTCTGATTATTGATTTGAGAGGAGTCTCAATCATGTATGCATTATTCGTGAACCGTAGGGTGACACACTTAAGGGTTGTCGGACACCATTTTGGAGCACATATGTTTCAGACAAAAGAATTGCAACACAGGAATTGTTTCGATGGAAACCGGAATTGTTTCAGGTGAAATTGCAGAAAGTGGTTCTGCATGTGATATTGAAATGTTGCAAGGGGTTTTATGTGAATGCTTGTTAATTAAAGTAATTAACAAAATTCTGAATAAAATAAATAAAAGATTTTTATTAATTGAGAGTTGCATTAAATTTGGTGAAAATTTAATGCATGTGAGTGGAATTTTGGGTGGAGCTTGAATTGATGTGAGTGGAGATTCCACCACATGAATGAGGAAGAGGTGGGGGAACCCCCCTTGGTCGCCGGACATGGGAGGGGAGGAGCCCCCCCTCTCCTATAAAAGTCCCCCTCTCCTCCCTCACAAAGCACACCTCCTCGTGAAGGATCTCTCTCCCCCTCTAGAAATTCCCCGATGGTCTCGGATTAGCGAGAAACATGTTCCCGGTGGCCTTGCGTCTGGAAGGAGTTGCTACTTCCGCTGATTCACTAGAGCGAGGAGGTGGAGGTTGTCTGGTGGCTTGAACGTGTGTGCGAGGACGGACGCGCTGCTGATTTGCGGCGCTAGGACTTCCACACAATCTTGAGATCGGCAAGCGTATGACTACATCATCCATGAGTTCCAACTCGTTAACAAAACTCTGTTGTATTCGAGGGTAAGTTCTCTATGGATGTATATCCACCCGTTGCTCTGTATCTAGTAGATAGATCTTGGCATATAGTTCTCCTCGTAGGAAATTTTTTGTTTTCTATGCTGCGAACCCAACACCTCCTCCTTCATTTGAATCTGGTGATAGCCTGAGTAGGCGTCAAGGAAACAGAGGCGCTCGCATCCTGCGGTGGAGTTGATTATTTTATCGATCCGTGGCAACAGGAAGTGGTCCTTCGGGCAGTGCTTGTTTAGGGAGGTGAAGTCCATGCATATCCGCAGGATATCCATGTCTTTTTTAGGAACGAGCACAGGGTTTGCTACCCAAGTGCTTTCCATGATC
This sequence comes from Avena eriantha, assembly GCA_910589775.1. Classification (NCBI taxonomy): domain Eukaryota; kingdom Viridiplantae; phylum Streptophyta; class Magnoliopsida; order Poales; family Poaceae; genus Avena; species Avena eriantha. Next base: position 379,104,234 of record OU342740.1, read on the forward strand.
TCACATATGAAATCAGCATCGAGGAGTCTGTTGACTTCCATACCAACCGCTTTTGCCCTTGGTTCAGATAGTCGTCGTATTGTTTATTTGATTGGCCTTGCTTAGGGATTCATGTTGAGTGAGTGCTTGGCAAATTCCCTAGGAACTCCTGGCATGTCCATAGGACACCAGGCGAAGATTTCCCAGCACTCACAAAGGAATTCGAAGAGCGCGAGTTCCTATGCGGGACTCAAGTTGTTGGCGATGAGGGCCGTCTTGGTCGGGTCCGTTGGGTGGACCTAGACCGGCTTGGTATGGACCAAGGTGTCGAAGGATTGGTCGGGTAAGCTTGGCTTGCTCAGAGGAAGTAGATTGTTGTCTGTCGACTCCTTCAACCTCGCTAGTTCCTCCTGCATGCCGAATGATTGGGAGATTCTATTGAATTCCCTGTCGCAGCTATCGGACCTCTCGAAGTTTCTGTTGATTGTGATGATGCCATTTGGGCCTGGCATCTTCATCTATAGGTAGGCATAGTGTGGTACCACCATGAACCTCGTGAACTCGACACGTCCAAGGATGCAATGGTATTGCGAGGGCTAGTCGACAACTTCGGATATGATGCGCTCTCGTCGAAAATTTGTCGGTGTTCCAAAGATGACGTCGAGGCTGATCTTGCCCAGGGGGTATACACCCTTCCTTGGGACGATTCCGTGGAAAGTCGTGCCAGACATGACAGAGGAATTCACATTGCGTGCAAGGTACTTGCGAACACGAGGTTAATGCTGCTTCCACCGTCCATGAAGATGCGACTCATCTCAAAGCCTCCAATATGTGCCTCGAGCACCAAGGGACAATGGCCTGGGCGAGGTACTTGGCGCGGATGATCATGCTTGTCGAAGGTGATGCAGGACTCGCTTCCACTAAGGTACTCATTCGTGGAAGGTGGAGAGTTCATCGCCAGATTGACTTGGCGAGTGATGGACTTTTGCACTCGATTTGAGGGGTGTCCTTTTCGGATCATCCCCATGTTTCCCAGTGCTCGCGGGTATGGCTCGCCTCCATGCTTCTGGATTGGCACAGCTGCAGGTGGTGGTGGCCCGGGCGGTGGTGGAGGTGCTCCATGAGCCACAACGCCTGGGGTAGCTCCATAGCCCTGGTTGACCACGTCGCGATTCATCTCGGTTAGGCCTTCGTGGAGCTAGAGGAACTCGCAACAATCCTTTAGAAGGTGACTGGATTTTTTCTTGTCGTCGTGCTTGTCTATTGAGAAGTGTACGTTGCACGGTCCAGACAGTTTGTCCTGGATAGATGTCCCAGGTGCCTCATCGCGAGTGCGGTGTTGCCACACTTGCGTGGTTTTTCTACTATCGCGGTATCCACTTCTTTGGTATCCGCTGTTGCGGTTGTTGTTGTCGCATTTGTCGGTGTAACCAGTAGCGACCATGTTAACCTCCTCGTGGTCCTCATAACCACACATTCGACGTTTTCCTCGGTGATCGCGTCTGCGCCCGAGGTCGTCATCGTCATCGGAGTGGACATGGTTGTTCACCGAGTCCTCTCCATCGGCCCACCTGTCCGCGATCTCCATTAGGTGGTCGATTGTTTTGGGCTTCGAGCGGCCCAGCTCCTCTCTGAGCTCTCCGTGATGCACGCCTCTATTGAACGCGTTGATTGCGCGATCCTCAGAGATGTCTTCTGCAGAGTTTTTGATGATGGACCATCTCTGGATGTATGCGCACAACGACTCACCAGTCTTCTAGTAGCAGCCTCTTAATTCTTCGATTGATGCAGGTCTTTTGTATGTTCCCTTGAAGTTTCGCATGAAGCTGTAGACCAGCTCATCCCAACTGCGATCGATCCGCGCAGGAGGTTGTTGATGCACGCACAAGTGGCACCTTGCAGTTGTAGCTGGAGGCATTGCATTGCCGTGCTCGTGGTTCTGTCGTGGAACCTGATGGAGAAAATGTCATCCTCCATCCAGATCTTCGGGTCCTACATGCCGTCGAATTTTGGGTTCTCCGATGGGAGTTTGAACCCCTTTGGCATTCACTTCTGCCTGATGGATCTGCTGAAGCAGCTGGTGCCATAGAGCTCTATCACGTCATCTTCCGAGTCAGTCAAACAGGCATGCCTCACGTGCATCTTGTCGACCTTGCACCGTGTGATGTCATCACGCGCGTCGTAGTCATAGTCGTGTCGCCGTGAACGGCGTCGTCGCGACAAGTCATGGTTGTCATCGCTGGAGGAGGGTGAAGAGTAGCGTTTGGCCAGAGCCTTGTTTTTCTTCGGCTCTAGCGCTGGATCCTTGATGAGGGCAGCTTCGACTAGCCCCAGGCCCGCGATCGTAGATCGGTGCATGGCGGCCCGCTGGTCCCTAGCCGGTGGCTGGTTGTTGAGGAGGTACATGGTGGTTGCTGTCACCGCTGCCTGCGGTGTCTTCGGGAGCACATTGCCCCGCGTATCCACCGTCATGGATGAGAAGTCGAGGACTCGTGTGGCCTCTTCTCCCTCCTTATCGGTGAGGTGGGCCAGTCGAGAACTTCTCTTAGCAGTTATATGATTGTTGCCCTTGGAGGAGGATCCTCCGATGGAAGAGAGCTGAGCTCGCCGAAGGCTCGACTCGTCCGCTGCCTTCCTGCGCGCATCGAGCTAGGCGATTACTTGTTGCTGGCGCTTGAACTCCTCCATGAGCAGCCAGTGATAACCCATCAGCATGTCTTGTGATGATTTAGGGGGTAGGGGGTTGCCCCGTAAAGCTTCCCTGTAGCGAGCCCACTCAGCGCCGTTGAGCTTTATTAGTACACGCTCTCGGTTTTGCTCATTTGCTGAAAGATTCGGCTGGTCTTCTAGGGTAGGACCTTCTTTCCCATTGTTCGTGGGTGCACCGTTGGCAGGGCCACCTTTTGTGACTAGTATTCCACCGCCAGTGTCGGTGTTGTCCCAAGTGCCCCATTGCCGCCCATGTTGATGACGACGTGCATGTAATGGCTAGGGAAGTTGTTGCTTCCGCAACTTTCAGATCCAGAGCCGTAGGCCCTGTCTTATGTTGCCAGATCACCTAGATCGGACTCGCGACTGATGTTGCTGTAAGTATTTCCGACTGATGTCAGGGCGTTGAGTTCGCTCAGGGTGCTGATCGGCGGTGGGAACCACGATGCTGTAGCAATCGCGGAAACCTTCGGCTGGTCAAGGAGGCGAAGCATGCCTAGCTGGCCAACTTGGAAGCGTAAGCTCCCGATCGCCAGGCCGATCCCATCGTCCACGGACTCGAAATCCAGGCGAGTGGCCTGCGTGTGCATGGTGAAGTCAAAGGCACCGAAGAGGAGGCGAGTCTCTGCTGCTGCGGAGTCGTAGATCGCAGTTGATGGGGTCGAGGAAGCCACAACATCAGCACTCGCAATTCCCATAGACGGCGCCAATTGACGAGGGTTTAACTCATCAATGCCCATTGTTATGGACTTGGGTTTTAGAGAAATAGGGGAGCGCTGGAGGCATAAATCGGCTAGAAAACAAGCACACCGGGACGCGAGGTTTGCCCAGGTTCAGGCCTCGTAGAGGACCCTACTCCTGCTTGTCTGCTCTTGGAATTATCGAAGGAGTCGAAAGTTATAGGGGTGCGCAGATGCAATCTGGCGATGGTGTGGAAACTAGCGTTGTGATCGTCCTCCTCGCCACCCCTTCCTAGCCTTTATATAGAGATAGGCTAGGTCTCGGGATAGCAGGCCGAGTCGGTTACAAGTTAGGGTTTTCCCTTTGAACTTTCTATCTTGAGCTCGCCGTGTGCTGCAAGCAGTTGGAGTCTCCTTTGGTCACCTGAATCTTTGATTGGGCCCTGGTAATGCCGTGGGCTTCTACTAGATTGGATCGTATATGCAAAACTCGAGTACCTGTAAGGTATGCCCATGTCACCATGGGTGTTAGGTACATTACCATTTAATCCAGATTATTGACTCTAGTGCAAGTGGGAGACTGTTGGAGATATGCCCAAGAGGCAATAATAAAGTGGTTATTATTATATCTTTGTGTTTATGATAAATTTTTATATCCCATGCTATAATTGTATTAATAGGAAACACTAATACTTGTGTGTTTGTAAACATAAAAGAGTCCATAGTAAGCCTCTTGTTGAACTAGCTTGTTGATTAATAGATGATCATGGTTTCCTGATCATGGACATTGGATGTTATTAATAACAAGATCATATCAGTAGGAGAATGATGTGATGGACATACACCCATAGTAAGGAGAATATCATTTTGCGGCCCGAAAGTTGGGGCGCCCAGGCAACGCGGTACCCAAGTTGCTTACAATCAGCTGCGTTGCCCAAAGTTGGTGTGTGCTAGCTCGTGGTTGATGTCGAGCTTGTTGGGGAACCCCAAGAGGAAGGTATGATGAGCACAGCAGTAAGTTTCCCTTAGTTATGAAACCAAGGTTATCAATCCAGTAGGAGTAAGGAAACACCCCAAAGGTGTAGCTAGCTGAACGTTGGCAGGGCGCACTACCGGTGCCAGCAGCAACGTGGAGACCTGCACAACACAACCACAGAACTCTGTCCCCAACTTGCGATGAGGTTCTCAATCTCACCGGTTTTGCTAAAAACAAAGGATTAATCGTATCGAATAGAAGGAAGTAATAGTTTGTAGAAAGTAAACACAAAGCAGTAAACAGTTTGTAGATTGTATGTAAAAGAAAGGACTGGGGTCCATAGTTCACTAGAGGTGGCTCTCCTTAAGATAGATAACATGTTGGGTGAACAAATTACAGCGGGGCAATTGACAAACATCGAGAAAGCATACAAGCATATACTAATCATCTTGAATCCTTTGAGATTTGATTGGGCATTACAACATTATACATAGACCGTCATCCAACTGCATCTATGACTAAGAATCCACCTTTAGGTTATCATCCGAACCCCCTCCAGTATTAAGTTGCAAGCAATAGATTATTGCTTTATGAATTGCGTGTAAAGTAAACAATACGATTGTTCTATGAACAAAGGATTGTTGTTTTCTCCCTAGTAGCAACAACATATCTAGTACCTTAGAGATTTTTGTCACTTCCCCAGATTACCAGAGGCATGAACCCACTATCGAGCATAAATACTAACTCTTGGAGTTGCTAGCATCTACTTGGCCAAGATAGCTACTAACAACGGAAAGCATGCAAGATCACAAATAACAAAGACATGGTAGAATCAATAATCAATCTGAAATAGCATCTCAATATCCATCGGATCCCCGCAAACACAACATGCAGAATTACAAATATATGATCTTGATCATGAACGGAGCTCACAAGATCTAGACATGAAAGCACAAAGGAGGAGAACCAGTCATTTGGATACTACATGGACCCGTAGTACAGAGATGAACTACTCACGCATCACACCGAAGGCTTGCATGGTGATGAAGAAGGCCTCCAGGGTGAATTCCCCTCTCCGGTAGGGTGCCGGGAAGAGCTTCAGATCCCTCCCGATCTAGGGATGGATATGATGGCGGCTACAGATCTTTCGTGGATTTTTGATCAGGTTCTTAGGGTTTCCGTATCAGAGGAAATATATAGGCGGAAGGAGAGGCCGAGGTGGTGTTGGGGTCGGCCAGACCATCCCTTGGCGCAGGCCAGGCCTGGCCACACGGCCAGGTGGTGTGGCCAGGCCCCAGCCCCTCTCCGTCTTGTATTATGGCTCCAGATGTCTTCCGATAACATAGCAACTTTGGCTTTTGTCCCGTCCAATTCCGAGAATATTCATTTTCTGACTTCCTGGAACCAAAAATAGCAGAAAACAGGCAGCTGGCACTGTGGCTCTTGTTTATAGATTAGTCCAAGAAATCATATGAAAAGTACTCCAAAGTGTGGACAAAACACAAGAAAGTAGATAAAACCAAGCATGGAACATCAAAAATTATAGATACATTTGCAATGTATCAACATCCCAAGCTTAACTCCTGCTCGTCCTCGAGTAGGTAAGTGATAAAAAGAAAGAATAATTGTTGAGGTGACATTCGCCATCATAAACTTGATCAAAGTATTTGTAAAACATTCAGAGCTGGGATCATAGTACTTCAATCATAACATGATGGACAAAGTTCTAGCAATAAGACAAAGAAACTATGATGCAACATGAAAAGGCACAAACAAAAGATTCATGAATAACAATGCTTTGCAAGGCGTTTGTTTGTTTCACATAAAGAAAACATAGCATAATAGTATTCAACTTGTCCCTCATAGAGTAGCAAATATAAATGCATAGGACACCTTCAAAGTTCATAAGAGTGACTAGATACAAATAGTTTAAAACAAGCAATATCAAGTTATGCATCAATCAACTAGTCTTGGGACAATTCACATAGAACTAAGAATGGCCACTATGCTCTCAAAGTAGGTGCATAAAGGTAGAAGGTGGAGACTCAATATAATGGTGGAAGAAAGGCCTTCATAGAAGGAAGTAGGGATTCAAGTCTCATAAAGAGCTTCCAAAAATTATGGTACTTGTTAGCTTTCAGCTCTCATTGCCCCAATCATAAGCATCTTGAAGGTGGTTAAGGTTAAAGTGACACAACTAAGAGGATATGCTTGACAAGTTATAAACCAAAATCTCATGCCCCTTACTTACGAAGACCGAACCTCATGCTACTCAACTTTAGTCACGAGTAAGATCTTGTCATTGTAAGTACATGTGTATCATAAAGAACCGCCAACGGGGTACCCCTTGCACATGATACAGGAGCTATCCCATAATCAAAATGAGAAGGCAAGCAGACAATGAGCATCTCTGTGATCTTTTTATTTGCTATTTGCATAGGTTTTTATTGAGGATGCTTCATAGAGTGCTCATTATGGTGATGCTGCAAGTTTCGACCATGATTAGGCATGGCTTAGGCTAGCGGCCCAAGCGTTTCTCTAACACACATACAAACTCCATGATCTGACAAGTTCCACTTTTATTTCACACCGCCGAGATCCATAAGCAAAAGAACATGATATCAACGGGGTACAAAGTACAAGTGCAATGTTGAAAGCGTTCTCCATGATACATGGTTCTGCTAATTTGAACTTATAAAGCGCAAGCATATACGCAACAAAGAAGGACCCAATGGTTCAGGTTTATTAAATGCAAAAAGTAAAGTGTGCCATCAAGTTTGTGAGAGCTTTAATCACTAGTTTTCTCATAAGAAGTTTAATTTGGAAGGTAAACAAAAACATGAATATAATTGGAATAGCATATGCTAGTAGGTAGGTATGGTGGACTCTTTGGAATAACTTGGTTTAGGAGTTGGATGCATGAGTGGAACTCATACTTGGTTGTGGAGGCAAGCAAAAGACTCGGAGCGACAAACTAAGAGAGCAATAATGGCCATAATCATGCAGAGCGACAAAACATCATTCATCAAAGAATAAAGTGATACTACAAGTTGAAAACTAAAGGATCATAAAGGCTTATGGTGACTTTGGATAGTCATAACATGGTGTGAGCATGCGCCAAGTCAACCCATATAAAGCATCAAAGGAGAATACCACTATACTATACTTTAATATGCTAAAACAACTTATGATTCATCCAAGGCACATCAAGCAATATCAATTGTTTATAACAAGTCATGCTACAACAAATAATACTAAGCATAAAGCCAAAACAATATCAAGCATGGCATGACAAAGCATAGGCCACAATCAAAAACAAGCTCTCTTTACCACTTAAGCAATGAACTTTCCTACTCTTTTCCAAACCAAACCAAACTATTTGAAAATCAATGTATGAAAGAGGGGGTCCAACCAATTTATTCAGCAAACAAAGCAAACAAAAAACCAAAACGAAAACGAAAAAGAAGATGCTCCAAGAACAACACAACTGTGCATGAAACAATAAAAATGAAGCGTTTGCAAGAAACCTGGCATTTTTATTGATGAAGAGGGGGATGCCTTGGGCATCCCCAAGCTTTGACGCTTGTACTTCTTGGATATTTCTTGGGGTGACACGCGTGGCATCCCCAAACTTGAGCTTTAGTCCATCCTTCATCTCATTCCTCATTCCTTCCATACACCTGAAATTTTTCCTTCATACAAAACTTCACACAATCTTTATTAGCAACATTAGTGCACGCAAGATAATAAGTCTTTAGGTTCAGTTCTAACACCAATAAACTTCCATTAAAACACTAGCTACTGCAACACTTCCCTCAAAAAGCTCAATTCCCCAAAAGAACTCAAAAAGGAACCAACAAGAAGCAAATGCAGAAAATGGCAGAAAACTATCAAAACAGACCAGCAGGTAAAGACGAATTTTTTCGAAGATCTTCTCTTGCTCAAATCAAAAAGTGTTGGAATAAATAAATTTAGATAACAACCTGGGGCAGAAGCAAAAAAACACGCCTCAAAAGGATGTTCAGAGATTTTACATGAATTTTTACGGTGAAGCACAGAAATCTGTTTTGGGACAGCAACTTTCCCAATCATTACTTCTCTCTCATTAGAGGTTACTGTTGGCACAAAAAGCAAATAAAAATGATAAGGAGCGGTTATTACAAAAGTAATAACTTCCAAGACTCATATAAAACTTTTGGGTTATCTCCCAATAAGTACTTTTCTTTAACGCCTTTAAGTTAGGCAGAAGAAGCAAGAAAAAGAATCAAGTGTTCTCAAATGAAGAAGCATTAAAACCAAATCTTGTTTTCATAGGAGAGGCAAAAGAAATCTTCTCTCTCTTCTTAGGGCAGTGTTCTATACCTTTCTTGAGTGGGAGTTGATATTTAATGGTGCCTTCTTTCATATCAATAATGGCACCAACAGTTTTAAGAAAAGGTCTTCCCAAAGTAATAGGACAAGAAGCATTGTATTCAGCATCCAAAACATAGAAATCAACAGGGACATAGGCATTGTTAACCATAATAAGAACATCATTAATACTCCCCATGAGTTTCTTTTTAGCATTATCATTAGGTGGGACATTCAAATAACAATCTTCAAGTGGAGGCAAATCAAGCATATCATAAATACTTCTAGGCATAATAGAAACGCTACTATCAAGATCACATAAAGCTTTGAAATCAAAATGATTCACTTTCATATTAATGATGGGTTCTCAACCATCTTCTTATTTTATAGGAATAGAAGCTTTATGTTTTATCTTTTCTTCTTTAATCTTTATGAGAGCATCAGTAATGTGTTTTGTAAAGGCCATGTTCATAGCACTAGCATTCGGACTTTTAGCAAGCTTTTGTAGCAACTTAATAACATCAGAGATATTGCAACCATAAAAGATCAAAATCAAATTTATCATCTAAAGTAGTAGAGCTATTACTAGCCTCGGCACTAGTGGTAGCAATAGTACAAACACTAATGTTTCTAGCAATTTCATCTTCTCTCTCCAACTTAGCATGTAATTCAGTTAATAGTCTAACATTTTCATCAATTCTTACTTGTATGGCATTAGTGGTTGCAAAGGGATTATCATTAGTTTTGGGGTTTAGCAGCCATTTTATTCAAAGAAGATTGAGCTTCAGCCAAAGATGTTATATTTCTTTCAGCATTAGAGAGTTTTTCCTCAATAGTTTTATTGAAAGTACTTTGTTTACTAATAAAGTCTTTAAGTATAACTTCAAGTTCAGAGCGAGCACTCCTATTATTGTTGTAGGAATTTCCATAAGCATTACCATTGTTGGGAGGATATGGCTTATAATTTTTGTTACCAAAATTATTCCTATAAGCATTATTGCCAAATTTGTTATTTCTTATGAAGTTCACATGAACTTGCTCTTCTTGAGCAACCAAAGAAGCTAGGGGAACATTGTTTGGATCAATATGGGCTTTCCCATTCACAAGCATAGACATAATAATATCAATCTTATCACTCAAGGAAGTGGTTTCCTCAATAGAATTTACCTTCTTACCTTGTGGAGCTCTCTCAGTATGCCATTCAGAATAATTAACCATCATATTATCCAGAAGCTTTGTTGCAGCGCCCAAAGTGATGGTCATAAAGGTACCTCCAGCAGCAGAATCCAATAGGTTCCTTAAAGAGTAGTTCAATCCTGCATAAAAAGTTTGGGTGATCATCCAAGCAGTCAGTCCATGAGTGGGACAATTCTTAACCAAAGATTTCATTCTTTCCCAAGCTTGAGCAACATGTTCATTATCAGATTGTTTAAACTTTATTATTTCACTTCTCATAGATATAATCTTAGCAGGAGGATAGTATTTTCCAATGAAAGCATCTTTGCACTTAGTCCAAGAATCAATACTATTCCTAGTTAAGGAATTCAACCATTCTTTAGCGTTTCCTCTCAAAGAGAAAGGAACCAATTTCAGCTTAATAATATCACCATCTATATCCCTATGATTTTGCATCTCACAAAGTTCAACAAAGTTATTTAGATGGGCAGCAGCATCTTCATTACCAATACCAGAAAATTGTTCTCTCATAACAAGATTGAGTAAAGCAGGTTTTATCTCAAAGAAAGTAGCTTCAAGAACAGGTGGAGCAATAGGTCTGCTCATAAAATCATTGTTGTTGGTGCTAGTGAAGTCACACAACTTAGTGTTTTCAAGAGTAATTATTTTTGTGTGTTTTTGATAAAGAAAGCAAACTTGTAAAACTATTTTTTGTGTATTTTTGATAACAAAACAAGCAAACAAAGGCAAAAGAAACTAAGCAAAACAAAAATAACAAATTAAAGAGATTGGTTATGAGGGACTCCCCTTGTGAAGATGTCCTTGACTCCCCGGCAATGGCGCCAAAAAAATACTTCCGGCTCGTGGTTGATGTCGAGCTCGTTAGGGAACCCCAAGAGGAAGGTATGATGAGCACAGCAGTAAGTTTCCCTCAGTTATGAAACCAAGGTTATCAATCCAGTAGGAGCAAGGAAACACCCCAAAGGTGTAGCTAGCTGAACGTTGGCAGGGCGCACTACCGGTGCCAACAGCAACGTGGAGACCTGCACAACACAACCACAGAACTCTGTCCCCAACTTGCGATGAGGTTGTCAATCTCACCGGTTTTGCTGAAAACAAAGGATTAAACGTATCGAATGGAAGGAAGTAATAGTTTGCAGAAAGTAAACACAAAGCAGTAAACAGTTTGTAGATTGTATGTAAAAGAAAGGACTGGGGTCCATAGTTCACTAGAGGTGGCTCTCCTTAAGATAGATAACATGCTGGGTGAACAAATTATAGCGGGGCAATTGACAAACATCGAGAAAGCATACAAGCATATACTAATCATCTTGACTACTTTAACATTCGATTGGGCATTACAAAATTATACATAGACCATCATCCAACTGCATCTATGACTAATAATCCACCTTCAGGTTATCATCCGAACCCCCTCCAGTATTAAGTTGCAAGCAACAGATTATTGCTTTACAAATTGCGTGTAAAGTAAACAATACGCTTGTTCTATGAACAAAGGATTGTTGTTTTATCCCTAGTAGCAACAGCACATCTAGTACCTTAGAGATTTCTGTCACTTCCCCAGATTACTAGAGGCATGAACCCACTATCGAGCATAAATACTAACTCTTGGAGTTGCTAGCATCTACTTGGCCAAGATAGCTACTAACAACGGAAAGCATGCAAGATCACAAATAACAAAGACATGATAGAATTAATAATCAATCTGAAACAGCATCTCAATATCCATCGGAACCCCACAAACACAACATGCAAAATTACAAATAGATGATCTTGATCATGAACGGAGCTCACAAGATCTAGACATGAAAGCGCAAAGGAGGAGAACCAACCATCTAGCTACTACATGGACCCGTAGTCCAGAGATGAAATACTCACGCATCACACCGAAGGATTGCATGGTGATGAAGAAGGCCTCCAAGGTGAATTCCCCTCTCCGACAGGGTGCCGGGAAGAGCTTCAGATCCCTCCCGATCTAGGGATGGAGATGACGGCGGCTACAAACTCTTTCATGGAATTTTGATGGGGTACTTAGGGTTTCTGTATCGGAGGCAACTTATAGGCGGAAGGAGAGGCCGAGGGGGTGCCTAGGGCGGCCAGACCACCCCTTGGCGCGGGTCAGGCCTGGTCGCGCGGCCAGGTGGTGTGGCCATTCCCCAGCCCCTCTCCGTCTTGTATTCTGGCTCGAGATGTCTTTCAGTAAAATAGCAACTTTGGCTTTTGCCCCGTCTAATTCCGAGAATATTCATTTTCTGACTTCCTGGAATCAAAAACAACAAAAAACAGGCAGCTATCAATGTGGCTCTTGTTAATAGGTTTGTCCAAGAAATCATATGAAAAGTACTCCAAAGTGTGGACAAAACGCAAGAAAGTAGATAAAACCAAGCATGGAACATCAAAAATTATAGATACATTTGCAATGTATCAGCGTGCCAAATACTCAGAGGGTCTTTTTCGGCACGAATTCAACTTTATGTTTCAATACAAAATATCAGGCTAATGGCCGTCAAGTTGGGCCCCCTGTCAGCTTTCGCCGTTATGTCGCTGCCGTCATGGCTGCCATGTAGGCTTGCAGCGTTGCACATGCATCCTTTACACGTCTTCTTCTTCCTCCGGGGCGGCAATATGTGGTCACGGCCGTGGCGCGGAGCTAGGACTTGGACGAACCTGCTCGGCCCGGGTCTCCTCCCCATCACGAATCAGAGCTCGCCATCACCATGGCCGCACCCATGGCACGGCGCATGGACGAGAATTCATTCTCGGGTGAGATCTGTCACCATGCCGACCATGCTCGGTCCTGTTGGCCTCCTCCAGAATTTGAGCTCGCCATCGCCATGGTCGCACACGCACCAGCCACGACGCCTTCCTCTCCAAACCCCAAAGCCGCATCCACCCAGTTCGGCACAACGCCAACAAGGTGAAAATGCATCAAGTTTTCTTCTTGTGATTGTAGAAAAACATGTATGTACCGTGGCCGTAGCATACTCTAACAATGTACACATATGTTGTTTACTAGATTTTCATTTGAAATTAGTAGCTCTGATGACGAAACATGGAGAACCTAAATGAAATGACGATGACGACCATGTTATGTACTTTGCATTGCATCAACAAGTGCTCGCTGACGAAGCAAGTTACCAAGAGAGTGGAGTTCATCGGCCATTGCCAAAAAATATGTGAACAAATCAATGAGCGATTCAATGCAAATATGCACAAAAAAGCTAGATCCATGTCATCAATCATCAATAGGTGGCACATTCTAGTGATGCGTTCAAATGCATACACCATGTATCATTTGCTTGAAGTGGTTGTTATCCTGAGCAAAAATGCCTAGTATGCACATTATCTTTGTATGTTCTATGCTGCAATTCTGTTATTATGGGCGTGGAAAGAAAAGCTGGGCTTCACTGAATATTACGCAGTTAGGCCTAACTTAGTCTTACACAAATAAGCACAGCTTAGTATTTACACAAATAAGCGTAACTAATGATAAAGATAAAGACAAATGGTTCATCGGATCTGCCAATATGAGCACTAGGTCCCTGGAGCTGGTGGTATCGTCGGAACGAACCAGAATGCTGTGTTTGGCCGTCTGGCATTCTCCATCAAATCGTACGACCCCACTGATGAGCCAATTGTAGGCCCCCTCCCCCCGACATGGATTCGGCTCTAGGTCGTATCTGGAGTGTCAACATGATAGGCGTGTGAGCAAACACACAGTCTGCTATAAACACTGGAAGTGCTGGCACCTCAGCAACAACACCATCATGTTCTTATTGGACTCCGGCAGCAGCCTCAGCAGGTCACCAGCAGCAACATTAGCAAGTATTTCGTCAACTTCACCAGCAGCAGCATCACCAAGTATTTCGTCAGCTTCCCTAGGAGCAGCAACAACTAGTTCTTTGTCATCTTCACCACCACCAGCAGCAGCAGTAGCAGCATCAGGAGCCAGGGCTGCCTGAGCAACTACAGGTTCAACAGCTCCAGGGGCTCCGACAAAGAAAGGGTAGTTTATCCCAAGAAACACAAATTGTCCCTTCAGATTTTCGACTCTGCTCCAGACTTGCTCTACTGGGTCTTTGGATGGGCATGCGGACCTCGAGAAAACGTGACACTACAGCGATGGGTATGAAGAAAGTTGTGTCCCCATATGTTCTATTGTATCACCAACGCTGTTTAGTGCTCCCCCGATATGAATCCACATGATTTCATCATCATGTTCTGTGTCGCCTCCGAGAGGTGCCAGGAACCAGCGCCGTGTCCCAAGTTCAGCATCTGCTACTCATCAATGATGACCAGAGCTAGATTGATGCGCGGGGATGTGTGGGTACCTGCGTGTTACTTATAGTCAGTAAGCAGAATTTTGAATGGGATTTTACATGCTATATGACACCATGACTCACCCCAAATGGACGGATCCCAAACACGCATGTCGCCGCTAGGTTCAGTAACCGCATAAATGCGTTGTGGTTTGTACGAAGAGTATTTGTAGGTGAAGGCGGCGTCGACATACTTCTCCGGCCGCAGGAAGTCATCGTGCAAGACTGTCCATTCCTTATCTTCTAGACATCTAATGAATGTGATTGCCTTGTCGAACACCGCTAAGAGGTCGTACTCCCAGGTCTTCCATGCCCCCTCTCACGGTCTATGTGGGAGTTGTACCTTCAGGAGGTCAAGTTCTTCCATGTTGAGCCTGTAAGCGAATTCGGAAATGGGCGGCGACCACGCGTTGTTGAATGCAGTAAGCCGACACCCTCCAAAGATGGCAATGTAAGTCTCAACGATCTGTAGCCATTTTTTAGAATCCAAGTACTCCCATCCTGTGATAAAAGGACCAGCCACTCGTTGTTGCCACCCACCCAGTTCTGGTCATCTTCCATTTCCGTCTCTTCTTCTTCCTTGATATTCACAACTACTGATTCGGACCACTTATCTAGCAGCATCAGTTTTGCATGAATTTTCTACAGAGTTTGTTGTCAGTTGGTACAATCACCTAGCATGGATTCCATTGCAAGACAACTGGACCTTCAGATTAAAGTACACAAAAAATCGCCTAAATACGAGTGTCTAATCAGATATCGCCTAAATTGTGCATGTGTCACTACGAAGATACCCAATATATGGAGTAGGAGCAAAGCCCCCAGAACAAACTCTTGACGATGATCATAAACAGCTCGGGGCATAACAGCCTTAAATCGTCTAATCTGTTTGTTTTTATTTTAGGAAACAGAATATCACCTAGCAGGCATTCCATTGCAAATCGAAATTGACAACTCGTCTATCACCTAAAGTAAGACTGTGTCACTATAAAAATACTAGAATATCAGGTACGAGCAGAGCTTCCGCTGTACAGAATAGTCTTAAATGGTTCGATTTGTTCAAACCGCGCGTGCACATAACACGTTCGATGAAAGGAACATAGGATTCTGATAAGAGTTCAGCATATAGGAATCAGCTAGATACTGGAACTTACGTGGCCATCGCGGTCGTTTGTCCATTTGCTATTATCAGGGTAAAGAAAGCCTGGCGTGCCGAACAGTTGTTCGTCCATGTCCCGCATCGTGAAGCGGTAGCCAGGGATGCAGCAAGCGAGGCGGCCAGCAGAAATGATGTCCAACCCCGAGGCGATCATGTGCATGTTTGCGGCGTTGAGGTTCGGCCATCCCCAATCCTCGCGGTGGCGGTCACCCTGGCCATCTGCGTCGTCGTCGCATGCCTTTCGCTTCAGCCTGCTGCTACCCCAAGCTCTACCCATAGCGGCAAATGGAGTCTGGAATCCGGTAGATTAATGGAGGCGTTGTGATAAGGAGGCGGATGGATTCGAGAGGGGATGGAATCAGGGATGGGGGCAGTTGTTCGAGTGGGGAGTGAATCTTCAAGGAACCGCTGTCGCCATCGGTTCTTGTCCGCGTGGAAGACAAGGAAGGGGGCGTAATTATTGAGGGCGGGCACGGAACCGTCTAGAGGAAGTGAAAAAATAAATCATAAGAGAGAGAAATGTGCGGCCCGCCTGTCAGTGAGTGAAGGTCGGCACGCGCAAATGTGCCTACATTTGACTTGGATCGTGCATGGCAGACCTCGATTCCACCGCATGCAAGTGGTGCAGAACAAATTTTAGGAAGCATTGGCGTCGACATGTAAAATCGTCGTTTTTCTCCACCTTCACCCAACTACGAACGGTCGTGCACCATTCCAGATATTGGTAAGGGCGGTTCCAATCTTTCACTTCTCCGTCTCATTTCCTCCTCCACGGCCTCATCGTCTTTCTCCTCCACGGCCTCATCCATTTCCTCCACCACCGCATCACCCTCTTCCTCTGTATCCTTTCCCTCTTGCATGTAGTCATGGACTCTCCGGATGTCAAAAACGACGGCAGGCAAGAAACTGCACACTTAGACATAGAAGTACATGGCGAGAATAAGATCGATGTCGTCTACACCACCGACCCTCGGACGGTGAGGAACACTCTGAATAATTACACGAGTTGGCTGCAGTTCGAAGAAAACAGGTTCGTAGGTCTCGACCTCGAGTACAGCCGCGATCACCGTAGGATCGCCGTGGTGCAACTCTCCATGAAGGGGCACGTCCTCGTATACCAGCCTTTTTGTGAGAAGAGGCTGACGGGATCTGGTAGACTTTGCTGTCTTTTTGTTCCTGAACCGCTGTTTGCAAAAGTTATTACTATATTATTTGTCTGAATTCATTTTCATGCAGGTGGGGCAAAAGCATTAGGGATCTATTTCATGACTTACTCGTGAACCAGCACATAACATTTACTAGTGTTAACATCACGAATGACACTAAACTGCTTGAAAGCCCGACTGTCAACATTAGAATCCCAAAGGAGTGCAGAGTGGACATCCAGGAAATTTACTGGATCCCAGGGATGAAGGGCAGCAAGACCGGGATGGCGGCTCTTGCCTCTGAACTCATCGACCCGTGGTACGCTAACATGAAGGGAAAATTGCCGAGATATTCGTGGAGGCGTTTAGGGCACGATTACTGGGAGGATAAGCCACTTTCTGAACATAAACTAAAGTACGCTGCAATTGACGGGTATGTTAGCCACGAGCTGTACCGCTAGATTGTAAAATTTTGTTCCAGGCATCGCATCATTGAACCACCACCAAGGCAGGTTGTTTTCCCCATATGCCAGAGTGTAGATGAATCTACAAGCCGGGGCAAGCGATCAAAGGCATCCTGGGATTGGTTGCCTTCTCCAACAGGCTGGGATGTAGACTTTTAGTGCATAATTGTTGTTTTTATGTGAAGGGAATATGCCCGAGAGGCAATAATAAAGTGGTTATTATCTGATTCCTTGTTTATGATAAATGTTTATTTTGCATGCTATAATTTTATTAGTTTGGAAACGTTAATACATGTGTGTTTAATAAACAAAAGGAAAGTTCCTAGTTATGCCTCTCTTATAAACTAGCTCGTTGATTAACAAGATGATCAAGGTTTCCTGATACTGGACATTGGATGTTGTTAATAACGAGGTCATAACATTAGTGGAATGATGTGATGAACATTCATCCGAAGTATAGCAGTACGATCAAAGTCATTATGTTTATATTGCTGTAACATCATACGAAGTAATCCTAGTCCTTAGACCATGAGATCATGTCAATCACTATCACTGGAAGAGTATCTTGATAATATCAAACGTCACATCGTGAAAGGGTGATTATAAAGGTGGGTTCAGTGCTACAAAAGTGTTATGTAGAGGCTCATGGATCAAGCGTGGGATTTGTCCATCCCGATGACGGATATATATACTCTAGGCCCTCTTTTTTTTGACATGGACTCTGGGCCCTCTCGGTGATATCACATTGGTAGCTTGCAAGCAAGTGATGAGATCACTAGAATGTTATATCACAGGAAACGAGAAAAGAGTACTTGTCGGTAACGAGATCAAACTAGGTACGGAGATACCGATGATCGAATCTCGGACATGTAATATATCGCGAGACAAAGGGATTTAGTTACTAGCGTTAAAGGTTCTCATGATCACAGAAGTCATCGTTGAATGTGTAGGAGTCAGTATGGATCTCCAGGTCCCGCTTCTGATTATTGATCTGAGAGGGGTCTCGATCATGTCTTCATTATTCGCGAACCGTAGGGTGACACACTTAAGGGATACCGACACCAATTGGAGCAAATATGTTTCAGATAAAGATTTAAGAAAGCGCTGGAATTATTTCAATAGACACCGAAACTGTTTCGGTAGAAATTGCTGAAATTGGTTCTGCCTGTAATATTGAAATGTTGCAGGGGGTTCTATGTGGATGTTTTTTAACTAAAGTAATTAACAAAATTCTGAATAAAATTAATAAAATAGTTTTTTTAAATGAGAGAGCATTAAATTTGGAGAAATTTAATGCATTTAAAGTGGAGAGTTTAAAAGAGAATGTGAAGATGCATTTTAATGTGGAGGGGGTTACCACCACATGAATGGGGGAGGTGAAGGGACACCCTCCATGGGCGCCTGCCATGGGAGGGGTACCCTCCCCTCCTCCTATAAAAGGCCCGCCTCTCACCCTTTCTTCCTTACACCTCCTCGTGAAGGATCTCTCTCCCCCTCTAGTATTATTTCCCCATGGTCTCGGATTAGCGAGATACATGTTCCCGATGGCTTTATCTAGAAAGGAGTTGCTGCTTCTGCTGCTTTGCTAGAGCGATGGACGGAGGTTGTCGGGGTACCAGACGTGTGGGCGATCACGGATGTACCGCTGCTTTGCGGTGCTGGACTTGGTGGTGCTGGACTTGCTATAGCTGGATCTGATGGACGTGTTGGAGCTGGACCGGCTGGACCTACTGGACTTCATCACGATCTTGAGATCGGCAAGCGTACGACTACATCATCCACGAGTTCCATCTTGTTAACAAAGTTTTGTTATCTTCGAGGGTAAGTTCTCTATGGATGTACATCCACCCGTCGCTTGTATCTAGTAGATAGATCTTGGCGTATAGTCCCATCATAGGCATTTTTTTGTTTTCTATGCTACGAACCCTTTAGTGGTATCAGAGCCTGATCTATGTGTAGGTGCTTTGCACGGGTAGAACACATAAGAGTATGTGGGCGGTGATGATCATGTTATTGCTTCTTATAGGTACTTTGGATATTGGTGGCATAGTGGGATAAAGCGGCTCGGACCAACCTTACATCTCATCGCACATGAGACCGATTCCACAACTGACATACAACTAGTTTTGCATAAGTGGCTGGCGGGTGTCTGTCTCTCCTACTATAGTCAATATCTGATTTACAACGAGTTGCTAATAATTTGGTTATCATCGTTGTGGTTCCATGTTCGTAGGTAAGAACAGTTCTATCTCCGAAAGCCCTAAGCCACGTAAAACTTGCAATTGATAAATTAGAGGCGTCTAGTTTAGATCGCTGCTGGGCTAGTGTCATGATATGGAAATGTTATAAGTTGATGTATAGTTGATACCCTTACAACACACCTAACGTGTAAGTTCCATAGACCTTGGCCTTACACACAAAGGAATGATAGGGATCATACCACGATGCATATGATGGTGATCAAATGCATGGACCATATCATTCCACTTCACACATATGATGTTTGCATCTTATATTGTTAGTTTGGCGCTTTTAGTAGCATTATAAGATGATCCCTCATTTAAATATCAAGGTAAAATGTGTTCTTCCTTAAGTATGCACCGTTCTATGCATTGTGTTTCGAGACATCACGTGATGATCGGGTATACTCGACTCTGCGCTTTCATACAACGGGTGTAAGACAGTTTTACATACGCAAGTACTAAGGTTCTTACTTGGCGAGCCTAGCATGTACAGACATGGCCTCGGAACACGGACCGAAAGGTTAAGCATGAGTCATATAGTTGATATGATTCCCATATAGATACTCGCCTTTGAAGCTACGTCGACTCACGTGATGATCGGACTTGGTGTAGTGGATTTGGTCCATGTAATCACCAAAAGGGCACGAGGGATGTCGTTTCTGAGTGGGAGTTCATTTCTAATTTGGATTAGTTGAACCAAATTTGTCATAAACTAAATCAAAGTGAATTTGCATAGTTTGTTGTAGTCATTGGCATTCGTTTTCTACCTCATGCTTAGTTGTAATTGAGATAATGGAACTATAGAATTCTGGATATTTACTTTATGAACTGGTATCGTATTGTTTTGAATGTCAATTTAAAGTTTAGAAGTCCTATTGCAAACTTTCAGCAAACTCTATTTACTTCGTGAAGTTTAATAAGTATTATTAAATCAAGAGTAAGAATTCCAATGTTAGTATCTAAAGTATCATGTTTGCCTCCATGATTCTTGATATTCAAAAGTTGTTTTAATATCGAGGTTATCTAGGAGCTGAAATAATTGTTTCAGAAACCATCATGTGTGGAAGATATTGTGATATCTAAAACAATGTTTTTGGTTGCATTATGATAAAGTATAATTTAGAAAAATACATATTCTCATATTGTATGAGAACTTGTGAAGGTTGGAGACGCTAGGCGTCCTAATCTACCAAAAAGGTTTTGGGAAATGATATTATACTCGCGATTCTTCCTTATAGGCTATAGTAGCTTGATCATGAAAGTTGTCATGATAAGGATGAATAGAAGATGTAAGTAAAATGTTTACTACACTAATATATTACTAAAGAATGGATTTTTGAAAGAACACCAAACATTTGATGATGGTGATCCACTTCAAACTGCAAGTCCAAAGGTGTTAGTATTTGACTATATACACTTTGTACTATGTGTCATGTGAATGACACCACTATTGATGTTGATAGATTCTTTTAAAATAAAAAGGAATTGTTGAAAGAGAATCTATAAAATATTTGGCAGAAAAGAAAAGGTTGGAGATGTCCAACTTCGGTATATAGAAGATATACACGTTATGGTTATATTCTTTGCTTGTTAAACAATGTGGTTCTTAGGTATTGGATACCGAATTGGTTGGTATGAAGTGTCATACAGGACAGTGCAATTCATGAACTACAATGGCCTAAGTAACTAGCAAGAGATTAAGTGATGATGTTCATCAAAAAAAATAAAGTGTTCTTATGTTTCTCGTTGAGATCAAAGCTAGTCTTCGAGATTTGTTTAAATAATTGTTATTTTGTTCCGGTATTATGAGAACAATGGTTGTTCAAATAATTACCGTATTCCATAATGTATGGATGAACTTTTACAAGTCTAGTGGGAGAAATCGCATCCATAAACACTATTGCTAAAATGTCGCAAGACAAATGATTGAACGATCAATTATGAAGTGACATCGTTGTTTGAATTATATTGGAAAGTAAACATGAAGAAACTCCATATTGATGGATTTTTGGAGTCTTTTGATTTTGATCAATTGACGCTTGTGAAACTTTCCTCGAGATAATTGTAACTCCGTTCATAGGACAAAGAGGAACATATGACTAGCTTATTGGAAATTGTGCATGCTGATGTGCATAGTCCATTATGTGTAGCCATATGCGATGGATCTTTTTGCTTCATATCCTTTCTATAGAAATTTGAGTGAATATATCTATATATTTACTTAATAAGGAAGAAGTATGAAACATTTGAAAATTGTTCAAAGATTTTCAAGATGAAGTGAAAAAACATTGTAACAAGAAAATAAAAGATTTTATGATTTGATCATAAAGGAAGATATTTGAGTTACAGGTTTAGCAAAACACCTAAGATTTCAGGAATTGTTCCATGAATTTGCACTTCCCGATAAACCATAGGAGTATGGTGTGTTCGAGAGATAAAATCAAACCTTGTTTGACATGGTAAGATCAAAGGTGCCATTTATAAAACTGCCATTATGTTTTAAGGATTAAAGCTTTAGAGACTACCGCTTTTACACTGAAAAGAGCACCATCGTGATCCGTTGAAATGACACCATATGAGTTATGGTTTGGGATAAAACCCGAATTATCTTTTCTTAAATTTTGGTATGCTATGCATAAGTAAAATGTTTACAACCAAAGTCGGATAAGCACGTCTTTGTAGGTTATTCCAAAAGAATTTGTTGGGAATTCCTCCATAGCACCGAGGACAAAATAGTTTGTTACTTGGAACGTCAAGTTTCTTGAGAAGGGATTTTTCGTGAAAAGTTAAGTAGGAGGACAATAGAACTTTGTTAAGGTTGTTGAACCTTAGCTATATGTTCTAAGTAGAGCAGCGCCGGAAAGTGTCCCGGTGGCGGCCACAATGCTCATGGCTCCCGTGATTACAAAAGGTGTGATCTTGGAGATTAAAGTTCCTATTTGAACCGTATGCATCGGGTAAGAATCAAATAGTGAGATTTGATAAACAAGTCGTTATTGTTTTTACAATGATGAACCGACTGCATGCAAAGAAGCGATGATGGGCCCTGACTCCATAAAATGACTAGAAGTCATAGAATCCGTGATAGTATCCATACACGATAAATCAAGTTTCTGAATTTGGAAGACCCTCCGGAAAGGCGTGAAGCCTATCGGTCGTGTTTGGATCTATAAAGAAATAGACATGGATGTTTAACATCTATGAAATAGTCAACATGTTGGAAAGAAGTTTACGGCAATGTTCAAGGAGTTGACTATGACAAGATTTGATCTTTCATAGCGATATTTAGTCTTGACGGATTAATGTAGCAACCATTGTATATAATTTGGTGTATGGTAGTTGAACAAACAAAACAATGTTCTTCTAATAGAATGGTTACCTAGGACGTGTACAAGACACGGTCTGAAGGGTTTTGTTAATTCAAAGGGTGCTAAAAGGGCATGCAAACTTCAATAGTTGAAGTGAGCATAGTGGAGTTGGAATCTTCACCATGATGAAAATGTTAAAGGAGTTTAATTTCATCGGAGAAGATGAAGATGCTTGCATTTGCAAGAAATTAAGTGGGAGTACTGAGACAAATTTCCAATACATTATGTAGAGTACATATTGTTGATTGGAAATGATGTATCTTTTATTGACACAAGTTAAGAATTTCATTAAAATAGGATTTCGATGGAAGACTTGGGCAAAACCGGAATATTTGGCATCAATAACTATATGGATAGATTGAGGCGCTAATATGGTTGTGTCATGCGTACATATATGAGATATTGGAAGGGTTCAATATGGAAACAACAAGAAAGGTTCTTGCTGCATGGAAAAGGTTGAATCAAAATTCAAGTGTATTGACACTTGGTAAATGAAACAAGATTCAAGTGTTTTGACACTTGATGAGTGAAATCACATGAATATTTTGATCAATAAAATATACCATGATATGCACATATCTAGATATGTCCTATGCTCTAAATGTTATGAGCACATACCAGAATGAGTCATAATATGATCATTGGACGATAGTAAAGATATTCTTATGAGCTTTGGAAGAACTAAGAATATATCATGTATAAGTGACAAATAGTTAAAGGTAGTTCATTGTAAAGTGTTACATTGATACTAGTTTTGTCACAAGATACAAATTAAATTTATCTCATTTTAGACTATGGGTGGCACAATGTAATGGAAAAGATGTTCCATGATGGATTTGGATGAGTTCCAAAGTTGAGACATTGTGACGGATACTACAACAAAAGACTAAGTATATGACTGCTATAGTAGCAGCAAAAGAGGGCATTTGTGTCAAGTAGTTTGTTATCAAACTAGGTGTGGTTCAAAGTGGGATAATACTATGAAGATATATTGTATGACAATAATATCAACATATTTTAACCCGGACAAACTAAAGGTCTCACCAAAGGACCAAATTTATACAATGCCATCTCATTTGAGAATGAGTGATGCGTAGAGACGCAAAGACATGCAAATACACACGGACCTGAAACTGTCAGATCCGGAGATTATGTTAACCACTAGCAATCACGTATATGCAACAACAGAAAGCCAAAGGTGTTCAATACGCAAAGTTTTTCAAACTAGATTATTGACTCTAGTGCAAGTGGGAGACTGAAGGGAATATGCCCGAGAGGCAATAGTAAAGTGGTTATTATCTTATTCCTTGTTTATGATAAATTTTTATTTTGCATGCTATAATTGTATTTGTTTGGAAACGTTAATACATGTGTGTTTAATAAACAAAAGGAAAGTTCCTAGTTATGCCTCTCTTAAACTAGCTCGTTGATTAACAAGATGATCAAGGTTTCCTGATCATGGACATTGGATGTTGTTAATAACGTGGTCACAAAATTAGTGGAATGATGTGATGAACATTCATCCGAAGTATAGCAGTACGATCAAAGTCATTATGTTTATATTTTTATAACATCATACGAAGTAATCCTAGTCGTTAGACCATGAGATCATGTCAATCACTATCACTGGAAGAGTATCTTGATAACATCAAACGTCACACCGTGAAAGGGTGATTATAAAGGTGGGTTCAGTGCTACGAAAGTGTTACGTAGAGGCTCATGGATCAAGAGTGGGATTTGTCCATCCCAATGACGGATAGATATACTCTGGGCCCTCTCGGTGATATCACATTGGTTAGCTTGCAAGCAAGTGATGAGATCACTAGAATGTTATATCACGGGAACGAGAAAAGAGTACATGTCGGTAACGAGATCAAACTAGGTATGGAGATACCGATGATCGAATCTCAAACATGTAATATATCACGAGACAAAGGGATTTAGTTACTAGTGTTAAAGGTTCTCACGATCACAGAAGTCATCGTTGAATGTGTCGGAGTCAGTATGGATCTCTAGGTCCCGCTTCTGATTATTGATCTGAGAGGGGTCTCGATCATGTATTCATTATTCGCGAAACGTAGGGTGACACACTTAAGGGATACCGACACCAATTGGAGCAAATATGTTTCAGATAAAGATTTAAGAAAGCGCTGGAATTATTTCAATAGACACCGAAACTATTTCGGTAGAAATTGCTGAAATTGGTTCTGCATGTAATATTGAAATGTTGTAGGGGGTTCTATGTGGATGTTTGTTAATTAAAGTAATTAACAAAATTCTGAATAAAATTAATAAAATAGTTTTATTAAATGAGAGAACATTAAATTTGGAGAAATTTAATGCATTTAAAGTGGAGACTTTAAAAGAGAATGTGAAGGTGCATTTTAATGTGGAGGGGGTTACCACCACATGAATGGGGGAGGTGAAGGGACACCCTCCATGGGCGCCAGCCATGGGAGGGGTACCCTCCCTCCTCCTATAAAAGCCCCCCTCTCAACCATTCTTCCTTACACCTCCTCGTGAAGGATCTCTCTCCCCCTCTAGTATTATTTCCCCATGGTCTCGAATTAGCGAGATACATGTTCTCGATGGCTTTATCTGGAAAGGAGTTGCTGCTTCCGCTGCTTTGCTGGAGCGAGGGACGGAGGTTGTCGGGGTAACGGACGTGTGTGCAATCACGGATGCACCGCTGCTTTGCGGTGCTGGACTTGGTGGTGTTGGACTTGCTATAGCTGGATCTGATGGATGTGTTGGAGCTGGACCGGCTGGACCTACTGTACTTCATCACGATCTTGAGATCGGCAAGTGTACGACTACATCATCCACGAGTTCCATCTTTTTAACAAAGCTTTGTTGTCTTTGAGGGTAAGTTCTCTATGGATGTATATCCACCCGTTGCTTGTATCTAGTAGATAGATCTTGGCGTATAGTTCCCATCGTAGGAAATTTTTTGCTTTCTATGCTGCGAACCCTTCATTATGAAAACATGTTATTTCAGAAGTACACTATGTGAGCAATTACGAAATGTTGTGTATTACCTTTGTCAAAATATAATCTGGGTTTGGTTATGACTGTATCCTTCGCTATAATCTAGGTTTGGTTATGACTTATGACTGTATCACACCTTATGCATGTCAGTCCTGAATTCTGCCGCATGCAAATGGCACAGACAGAATTTGTAAGAATGAATGTTGAGCATACAAAAGGGGAATGTAATTCATACAGGTTAAGTAGCTAATAGCATAGGGATCATACGAGCTTGGTTCTTACACACATAATGCTTAGAAAATTCATGCGGGATAAAATACATGCGAGATAAAACTAGGAACGAAATGCAAAACTAGTAGTGGTAAATAGCACACTCACCCACCCGCCAGATCCTGTTGAGCATCTCGTAATAGACATACGCGTCCCTGGCTGCATACTTGATCGCATCGTAATCCAGTTGCCTCCACTCCCATCGCTCGTGCAGGTGCTTCGGGAACTCGACTTTCATGCTGGCGTACTCGCGGTCGATGATGTCGGCAGTGAGTCTAGCCATGCCGGCTTTCCTCGTACCGCCATCCGGGTACCTCCACAAACATTGGAGATCGATGTGATTGACGACATGAACGAGGAGATCCCGTTCTAGCTTCGGAGTGTCATTCTTGATGTTGACGCTGGCGAAGTAGATCTCCCTCCTATGTAGGAACTCGTGAAGCTCCGGGCATACAGATTTGGCGCTACATACGTGGTATAGGAGGCAGTGGTTGCACATGGACAGCTGTAAATGCGTCGTCCTCTTCCTATCTCCGGTATACTCGAGGTCAAGGCCGATGATCTTGTACCTGTCCATCGGCTCCTGTAGCCACCGCTCATACATTGCGATGACCTTGGCGACCTCCACTGACGCATTTGTGTGGACGACTATCAGCTTGGTGGCGCCATGGGCGGTGACGGTGTACTCGTCGGTGAAGTCGCTCCCGTCGCCGAACACGCTGTACTCTGCGTCCATGGCTGCAGCTAATGCGGCGGCGGTCTCCTAGGGTCGGTAGCGGTGGCTGGGACTGGGCGTGGCGGTGGAGTGATCTGTTGCGGTGGTATCGCCCATCGGAGGCGGTGCCTGCGGCAGCATCGATGGTTCTTGCGGTGGCTACGGCGGCGGTGGAGGGTGGCGGAAGGAATGAGTTGGCGATTTTTGCATAGTGATGTGCTGAGGAGATGGAACGCGATGCTTAAATTGCATTTACCAATATTCCGGTCATACCCATGTGGAAGCAAGTTTGACCAGGCGAGCACAGTTGGTTTCCAATCCTAGCGATTAAATCCGGCGTCAGTCCCGGTAGGCGATGGGACGGGTGTGTGACGTGGCTTCGGCGTGGTAGAGATCGGTCACGTAGACCACCGTCTCGTTGCCGATCCGCAGCGGGTGCACGGTGCTGACACGACGTAACGTGACAGAATAGAAGGAAGTATACAGC
Source organism: Avena eriantha (assembly GCA_910589775.1). Taxonomy (NCBI): domain Eukaryota; kingdom Viridiplantae; phylum Streptophyta; class Magnoliopsida; order Poales; family Poaceae; genus Avena; species Avena eriantha. The sequence goes on from OU342740.1 coordinate 379,131,283, forward strand.
TATTATTCCTAACAAGTTTAAGAAGTGTAACCATAGACATGGACCTAGCATCCCTACACCCCGGGGCAGCCGCCCAGCTGATCAGGCATGCCGATTGCGCAAAGCTTGTCCAGAATTTGCCAAAATGAAGCTTGTTTGCCCATGCTTCTATAAGTTTCTCTATAGGCCACTTGTGTAAGCATGCACGATCAAGCAACTTTGCAACACACGTGTCGGTGGAAAAGCATTAGGTTTCAATGCACCACATAGTTTAGGGATTTAGAATAGCTACATTGGGGAGCTCTAGCCAAATTGCATGGTAAAGCCAAATTCAGCTTTTTGTCAGATTTAGCTATAGCAACACTGTGTCTTGTTTGTCCTCACTTTTTCCCTCCCGATATTCCGAAGACCTCGCATGCGCTCGGAGGGGGGTGTCATCTGGTCAAAGGCTTGGCCGTTACGTGCGCCCTGACGCCTAAATTGGAAGTTTTTTTTGTTATTTGGCCTTTTTAAGAGCGCCTTTTCCCCTCTCTCGCTAACAGTTGTGTTTTTTTGCCCAAAAAGGTAGGGAATCTAGAGCAGCTTCTCTGTTCATTCATTGTTCCTTTTGCCCTCGTTTTTCCCCAATCTGTTAGCAAATCTAGAGTAGCAAAACAAACCAGCACCATAATTAAATTTAGTAAACAGAGCAGATGTAGATAAAGCAGCTAATATAGGTTACATAGTACGGTACTTAATGAGGTTTGACAATTAGGCTGCTCAGTAGCAGCAGCTGTCAGGTTCAACACAGACAAGACAAAAGAAGCTGCTTTACAGCAGCATCACCAGCTGATCAGTGGCCCCTCGTGGCCTCTGCCAGGAGGGCATCCGCCTCCTCCCTCTGACACCTCCTCCACTTCTTGCTGCCCAGCCCCTTGACCTTGGGCGCCTTGGGTCTGATCGGGGGCATGTGACCCTCCTCAATAGCCACCTTCTGGAGGTTGCGGAGGTGAAGACCGAGCGCTTGGCGCTTGGCCATGAATCCATGGACGTTCATAGACTCGTCACAGGTCCTCACGTCCTCGGCATGATTCACGAGGGAGTTGAAGTCCGTGGCGTGGAGCCTCCTGGTGGGGCAGAAGGGGCACATGTACACGTCGACAGCGAAGAAGTTGTTGTACTGGTCAGACTTTAGCGTCCTCAGCACATGACGAGTCTTGGTGTCCTTGGACTCGTCGTCGCTGCGGAGGTCACTGCTATCCTCCTGTTGGAAAAAAACAGTAGAGTGAAATAAGGACATGATTGAGATACTTTGATTATCAGGATTTATTTTTTGCATAAATTAACCGAATGAGATCTCCCGATTATTCCCCAAATCTCAAACTAAATCGAATATTGATCCCAACTACGAACAGGGGGATTCATCGAAAATCGAGATCTAACACAAGAGGATTAGCTACTGTAAAAATACGAATAGCCGAGCCCTAATAACATACGATCTAGCATCCAACGATGGGAACAGGGGAAGAACAAGGGAAGGGGAGAAAACCCTGGTTACCTCCGACCATGGGTCGGCGATGCTGGTGTCGTAGGGGTTCTCCGCCCTTATGTATACAACCTCCTCGCAGGGGTCCAAGCCGAGCGGGATCTGTCCGAGACCGGTGGGGGCCTCCTCGCCAACGGCTACGGTGGATGCGGGGACGGGGACGGGGGGCTCCTCGCCGGTGGCCTTGGAGGCGCCGATGGCCACCGCGCCGTTCTTCTCCATCGCTAGCGTGGTTGGAGTTTTGTTGGGCGTTTGCAGAAGGTGATGGGACAGTGGAGACAGTTGAGTGAGCGAGTGTCTGATGAGTGGGAGTAGGGAGGCCTCTATTAAAGGAGAAGGGAAGCGATGTTTCGTTGCACTACCATGCACCGCGTACGCTAATTCACTATGCACGGCTACACGTGTCCGCTACCGCCCCGTGCACCACACACGCGTACCGTGAGTCGCGTTTTTCCCTCGTCTCTAACCCTGGCGATTCAGTTGTACTCAGTTTTGCCCTCGAGCGTAACACTGGTGGTTTGGTTCCATTTTTAAATCATTTTCTATTTTCTATTTGAATCCCTTTGTCACTCTTGCCCTTGGTTTTTAAGTTCTACTCAATTTTGCCTTTGGTTTTTAAGTTCTACTCAGTTTTGCCCTTGGTTCTTAAGTGCTACTCGGTTTTCCCCTCTCTTTGTATCCATCTCCCGCACCTGTGCTCATCTTCGCTGCTACGCTCTGATTGGTCGAGAAAGTTGTCACACGGATCATGCCCACCAACCGTTGATCCTCTGTGATCTAGCGGACAGGATAACCCTTATATCTTTCGGGGGCACCCCTCTATCCATGCAAAACTAGAGTATGCCACCGGAACTTTAACTCCATAAACAGATGAACTTGAATATATTTTGAAGGGTACGAAAATAGAAATCCCCATAGTTTAAGGGTCTAGACACGGTAAGAGAACTAAATATTATTAGTCATCGGGTCAGCAAAGTGATGGGTTGGTCGGCTAGAAGTTGTTGATTCCTAAGTAAGGGGACACTAGGCCGGTCTTGACATACTCCCTCAGGAATTTGCCATAAGCAGTGTGCTTAGCCTTGGTCACCGACTTGTGTTTACTAGCCGGGATTTTACCGATGCCAACCGCATGCGGAATCAAGCTGGCAATCCTCGAGTTGACTCCTTTCTTACGGAAAGGGCACCTGAGCTCCCCAAATCGAGTGCGGGAAGGGATTATCCTGCTCTTGAGCTTCTTCATGACATGGCGGCTCTTGTTGTCCCTAGTCTCCTTGTCAGAGTCCATCTCACTTGAATCCACCAGTAATGTATGGAATACAAACCGAAATGAGCAAAATAATAAATATATATTCCTTCCACCATTCCGAGTTACTTTCGATGCAATAACATGTCTATACAGGTTCAGTAGTTCATTACGGCTGTCTCACCAGCTCGCTCCTAAATTAATGTGGTTTGTGTTCTTGATAACTTATTAATAAATAAATAATGTGGATTCATTAATAACAGACTAGATCTCTCCATGTACCGGTTCATACGTTGCATCTAATCATTAGGACTAGATTTTTTTATGACGCCAGGATAGATTAAGCTCGAGCAGAAAATATGAAACATGTAGAAATAGATGTACCTCTGGGTACACAAGCGGAGCGTGTTCGTCGAACTCCACGCCCTCATCGAAGCCTCCGAAGTTGTCCGCACCGGCGAGCACATGGTCCCCCAAAGGGTTGAACTGCACGTCCTCCTCGCCTTGTGCTGCGTGATGCTCCTCCAGATCTGCCGCATGAAGCACCACCCCGGCGGCGATGCCCGGACACTCACCCCCACGCACTGGTTTCATGGAGAAGGTTTGTGCAAGTACGTTCAAGATTGTGGGGTTTTGCTAGATAGGGAATTGAGAGTAGCGGATGAGTGCGAATGGAGGACCCGATATGATGGGTTTTTAATGCGGGGTCGTTGAGGCCTCCTCGAGGGCCCCGGTAGGCAGCTCTTCCGGCTGCGGCTACCGCGTGGAAGGTTCGTGTGGTGGGGGCCTGTCGGAAGTGAGAGTGCAGGCGCGCTGCGTAGTAAAAATCGTATAGCCCGTGGGTCGTGGATGACCAGTTCTCGTGCAGTAGACTTGTAGCCTTTGTGGACTAGATAAAACATGACATGACCACTCGACGACTTTTTCCATGGACGACATCGTGTTCCTTCTTGAAGAAGTCTCGTTGAAGGAGACGTCCGTGTTGTCTCGCGTTGTCCTGTGAAGGGCACGACGTGTGCAACGAGCCTCGTGAACACATAGGATCCACGGTTGGTGCGCACGATTCACAAGAAAACTGTGACAACCAATCAGGGCGTAGCAGACAGAGTGGGCACATGTTTGGGCTTCTACGAAAGAGAGAGGGGGGTAAAACTGGGTAGTATCAAAAAACCAAGGGCAAAGCTGAGTAGTATAAAAATGGAAAGTGGGTGTATTTTACAATGAAATACATCGTGGCTTACATCAAATTACGCCAAGATATATCCACTAGAGTTCATTGCATGTGTGTTCTTTCCACAAACCACATATGTATCCACTCGAGTCATTGCATCTGTGTACCTGTCATGAACCACATTTGGATCCACCAGTGTCATTGCATGTGTGTTCTTTCCACAAACCACATATGGATCAACTAGTGGTCATTGCATGTGTGTTCTTTTCCACAAACCACATATGGATCCACTAGAGTCATTGCATGTGTGTTCTTCCCACAAACCACACATGGATTAACCAATGGCATTGCATGTGTGTTCTTTTCACAAACCACATATGGATCAACCAATGGCATTGCATGTTGATACATTGCAAATGTATCTATAATTTTTGATGTTCCATGCTTAGTTTTATCCACTTTCTTGTGTTTTGTTCCATCTTTGGAGTACTTTTCATATGATTTCTTGGACTAACCTATTAACAAGAGCCACAGTGCCAGCTGCCTGTTTTCTGCTGTTTTTGGTTCCAGGAAAGTCAGAAAATGAATATTCTCGGAATTGGACGGGACAAAAGCCAAAGTGCCTATTTTTCCGGAAGTCATCAAGTGCCAGAATACGAGACGGAGAGGGGCCAGGGGGCACCACACCACCTAGCCACATGGCCCAGCCTGGCCCGCGTCAGGGGGTTGTGTGGCCAGCCCAGGCACCCCCTCGGCCTCCCCTTCCGACTATAAGATGCCCTCGGGACGTAAACCCTGAGTACCCGATCAAAAAATCCACGAAAGAGTCTGTAGCCGCCGTCATCTCCATCCCTAGATCGGGAGGGATCTGAAGCTCTTCCCGGCACCCTGCAAGAGAGGGGAATTCACCCTGGAGGCCTTCTTCATCACCATGCAAGCCTCCGGTGTGATGCGTGAGTAGTTCATCCTTGGACTACGGATCCATGTAGTAGCTAGATGGCTAGTTCTCCTCCCTTGTGCTTTCATGTTTAGATCTTGTGAGCACCGTTCATGATCAAGATCATCTATTTGTAATTATGCATGTTGTGTTTGCGGGGATCCGATGGATATTGAGATGCTATTTCAGATTGATTATTGATTCTATCATGTCTTTGTTTTTTGTGATCTTGCATGCTTTCCGTTGTTAGTAGCTATCTTGGCCACGTAGATGCTAGCAACTCCAAGAGTTAGTATTTATGCTCGATAGTGGGTTCATGCCTCTGGTAATCTGGGGAAGTGACAAAAATCTCTAAGGTACTAGATATGTTGTTGCTACTAGGGAGAAAACAACAATCCTTTGTTCATAGAACAATCGTATTGTTTACTTTACACGCAGTTTGTAAAGCAATAATCTATTGCTTGCAACTTAATACTGGAGGGGGTTCGGATGATAACCTGAAGGTGGATTATTAGTCATAGATGCAGTTCGATGGCGGTCTATGTATAATGTTGTAATGCCCAATCAAGTTCCAAAGGAGTCAAGATGATTAGTATATGCATGTATTGCTTTCTTGGTGTTTGTCAATTGCCCCGCTGTAATTTGTTAACCCAGCACGTTATCTATCTTAAGGAGAGCCACCTCTAGTGAACTATGGATCCCGGTCCTTGTCTTTTACATACAATCTACAATCTTTTACTGTTTTGTGTATACTTTCTGCAAACTTTTACTTCTTTCCATTCGATACGTTTAATCCTTTGTTTTCCGCAAAATATGGTGAGATTGACAACCTCATCGCAAGTTGGGGACAAAGTTATGTGGTTGTGTTGTGCAGGTCTCCACGTTGCTACTAGCACCGGTAGTGCGCCCTGCCAAAGCTCAGCTAGTAACACCTTTGGGGTGTTTCCTTGCTCCTACTGGTTCGATTAAACCTTGGTTTCATAACTGAGGGAAACTTGCTGTTGTTCTCATCATACCTTCCTCTTGGGGTTCCCAACGAGCTCTACATCAACACCGCCATCAAGCATTTTTCTAGGCATCGTGCATTGAGCCATCAAGCATTTTTCTGGCGCCGTTGCCGGGGAGTCAAGGACATCTTCACAAGGGGAGTCCCTCATAACCAATCTCTTTACTTTGTTATTTTTGTTTTGCTTAGTTTCTTTTTGCTTTGTTTGCTTGTTTTCTTTATTTAGAAACACACAAAAAAATAGTTTTACAAGTTTGCTTTCTTATTTGAAAACCCAAAAAAATGCCACTCTTGAAAACACTAAGTTGTGTGACTTCACTAGCACCAACAACAATGATTTTATGACCACACCTATTGCTCCACATGTGGCTGAAAATACTTTCTTTGAGATAAAACCTGCTTTGCTCAATATTGTTATGAGAGAACAATTTTTTGGTATTGGTAATGAAGATGCTGCATCCCATCGAAATAACTTCGTTGAACTTTGTGAGATGCAAAAGCATAGGGATATAGATGGTGATATTATTAAACTGAAATTGTTTCCTTTTTCTTTGAGAGGAAAAGCTAAAGAATGGTTGAATTCCTTAACTAGGAATAGTATTGATTCTTGGACTAAGTGCAAAGATGATTTTATTGGAAAATACTATCCTCCTGCTAAGATTATATCCATGAGAAGTGAAATAATGAAGTTTAAACAACTTGATAATGAGAATGTTGCTCAAGCTTGGGAAAGAATGAAATCTTTGGTAAAGAATTGTCCCACTCATGGACTGACTTCTTGGATGATCATCCAAACTTTTTATGCAGGATTGAACTATTCTTCAAGGAACCTATTGGACTCTGCTGCTGGAGGTACCTTTATGACCATTACTTTGGGTGCTGCAACAAAACTTCTAGACAATATGATGGTTAATTATTCTGAATGGCATACTGAGAGAGCTCCACAAGGTAAGAAGGTAAATTCTGTTGAGGAAACCTCCTCCTTGAGTGATAAGATTGATATTATTATGTCTATGCTTGTTAATGGGAAAGCCCATATTGATCCAAATAATGTTCCTTTAGCCTCTTTGGTTGCTCAAGAAGAGCAAGTTGATGTGAACTTCATAAGAAATAACAATTTTGGCAACAATGCTTATGGTAATAATGCTTATAGGAACAATTTTGGTAACAACAATTATAAGCCATATCCTCCCAACAATGGTAATGCTTATGGAAATTCTTACAACAATAATAAGAGTGCTCCCTCTGAACTTGAAGTTATGCTTAAAGAGTTTATTAGCAAACAAACTGCTTTCAATAAAACTATTGAGGAAAAACTCTCTAATGCTGAAAGAAATATAGCATCTTTGGCTGAAGCTCAATCTTCTTTGAATAAAATGGCTGCTAAACCTGAAACTAATGATAATCCCTTTGCCGCTACTAATTCTATACAAGTAAGAATTGATGAAAATGTTAGACTATTAGCTGAATTACATGCTAAGTGGGAAAGAGAAGATGAAATTGCTAGAAACATTAGTGTTTCTACTATCACCACCACTAGTGTTGAGGCTACTAATAGTTCTACCACTTTAGATGATAAAGTTGATTTTGATCTTGATGGTTGAAACATCTCTAAAGTTATTAAGTTCCTACAAAAGCTTTCTAAAAGTCCTAATGCTAGTGCAATGAACATGGCCTTTACAAAACACATTACAGATGCTCTCATAAAGATTAAAGATGAAAAGATGAAACATAAAGCTTCTATTCCTATAAAACAAGAGGATGGTTGGGAACCCCTCATTAATATGAAAGTGAATGACTTTGATTTCAAAGCTTTATGTGATCTTGATAGTAGTGTTTCTATTATGCCTAGAAGGATTTATGATATCCTTGATTTGCCTCCACTTGAAGATTGTTATTTGAATATCCCACTTGATGATAATGCTAAAAAGAAACTCATGGGGAGTCTTAATGATGTTCTTATCATGGTTAACAATTCCTATGTCCCCGTTGATTTCTATGTTTTGGATGTTGAATACAATGCTTCTTGTCCTATTACTTTGGGAAGACCTTTTCTTAAAACTGTTGGTGCAATCATTGATATGAAAGAAGGCACCATTAAATATCAAGTCCCACTCAAGAAAGGTATAGAACACTTTCCTAAAAAGTGAGAAAAGATTTCTTTTGCTTCTCCTATGAAAACAAAATTTGGTTTTAATGCTTCTTCATTTGAGAACACTTGATTCTTTCTTTTCTTCTTATGCCTAACTTAAAGGCGTTAAAGAAAAGTACTTATTGGGAGATAACCCAAAAGTTTTAAATGAGTCTTGGAAGTTATTACCTCTGTAACAACCTCTCCTTATCCTTTTTATTTGATTTTTGTGCCAAGAGTAACCTCTAATGAGAGAGAAGTATTGATTGGGAAAGTTGCTGTCCCAAAACAGATTTCTGTGCTTCACCGTAAAAATTCCTGTAAAATCTCTGAACGTCTTTTTGAGGCGTGCATTTTTTTGATTCTGACCCAGGTTGTTATCAACTTTCGTTAGTTCAACACTTTTTGATTTGAGCAACAGAAGGTCTTCGAAAAAATTCGTCTTTACATGCTGGTCTGTTTTGACAGATTTCTGCCATTTTCTGCATTTGCTTCTTGTTGGTTCCTTCTTGAGTTCTTATGGGGAATTGAGCTTTCTGAGGGAAGTGCTACAGTAGCTAGTGTTCTAATGGAAGTTTATTTGGTGTTAGAACTTAACCTCAAGACTTATTTATCTTGAATGCACAAATGTTGCTAATAAAGATTGTGTGAAGTTTTGTATGAAGGAAAAATTTCAGGTGTATGGAAGGAATGAGTAATAAGATGAAGGATGGACTAAAGCTCAAGCTTGGGGATGCCATGCGTATCACCCCAAGAAATATCCAAGAAGTACAAGCGTCAAAGCTTGGGGATGCCCAAGCCATCCCCTTCTTCATCAATAAAAATTCTAGGTTCTTCCAAACGCTTCATTTTTATTGTTTCATGCACAATTGTGTTATTCTTGGAGCGTCTTCTTTTTCGTTTTCATTTTGTTTTTAGTTTGCTTGGTTTGCTTAGCTTTCTGAACAAATTGGTTGGACCCCCTCTTTCATACATTGGTTTGCAAATAGTTTGGTTTGGTTTGGAAAAGAGTAGGAAAGTTCATGCTTATGTGGTAAAAAGAGCTCGTTTTTTACTGTGGCCTATGCTTTGTCATGCCATGCTTGATATTGTTTTGGTTTTATGCTTAGTATTCTTTGCTGTAGCATGACTTGTTATAAACAATTGAGATTGCTTAATGTGTCTTGGATGAATCATGTGTTGTTTTAGCATATTAAAGCATGGTATAGTGGTATTCTCCTTTGATGCTTTATTTGGGTTGACTTGGCACATGCTCACACCATGTTATGACTATCTCAAGTCACCATAGCCTTTATTATCCTTTAGTTTTCAACTTGTAGTATCACTTTATGCTTTGATCAATGATGTTTTGTCGCTCTGCATGATTATGGCCATTATTTCTCTCTTAGTTTGTCGCTCCCAGTCTTTTGCTAGCCTCCACCACCAAGTATGAGTTCCACTCATGCATCCAAATCCCTAAACCAAGTTATTCCAAAGATTCCACCATACCTACCTACTAGCATATGCTATTCCAAGTATATTCATGCTTTTGTTTACCTTCCAAATTAAACTTGTTATGAGAAAACTAGTGATTAAGGCTCTCACGAACTTGATGGCACACTTTACTTTTTGCCCTTAATAAACTTAAACCATTGTGTCTTCTATGTTGTATATGCTTGCACTTATTTGTTGGGAATTAGTAGAACCATGCTTTCATGGGGAACGCTTTCAACATTGCACTTGGTACTTGTACCTAGTTGATATCATGCTCTTTTGTATATGGATGTCGTCAGTGTGAAATGAGAGGGGAGCTTGTAAGTCCATGGAGTTATGTATATGTGTTAGAGAAACGCCTGGGCCGTTGGTCTAATCCATGCTGACATGGTGGAAACCTGCAGCGTAACCATAATGAGCTGTCTATGAAGCATTCTTCTTATAAAAAAAGAGCCCTATATTGAGAAAAAAGAGAAAATAGAAAAAAAAGATACTATGAAAAGAAGAAGTAGAGAAAAAGGCACCATATTCCCATGGTAAATAAGAAGAATGCTGAGATGCTCGTTGTCTACTTGCCTTGTCATTTTGATATGGGGATTCTTCTGTATCATTGGGCAAGGGGTACCCCATTGGCGGTTCTCAATGATACACATGTACTTACAATGACAAGAACTTACCGGTGACTAAACTTGAGTAGCATGAGGATCGGACCTCGTATACAAGGGACATGAGATTTCTGACTTATACTTCGTCAAGCATGTACACCATAGTTTGTTCACTTTAACCTTAATCACTTCAAGATGCTTATGATAGGGGCAATGAGATCTGAAAGCTATAAGTACCATAATTTTTGGAAGCTCTTTGTGAGACTTGAATCCCTACTTCCTTTTACAAAAGGCCTTTCTTCCACCATTACATTGAGTCTCCACCTTCTATCTTTATGCACCTACTTTGAGAGCATAGTGCCCATTCTTAGTTCTATGTGCATTGTCCCAAGACTAGTTGATTGATGCATACTTTGATATTGCTTGTTTTAAACTTGTATCAAGTCACTCTTATGAACTTTGAAGTTGTCCTATGCATTTATATTTGCTACTCTATTGAGGGACAAGCTGAATACTATGATGCTATGTTTTCTTTATGTGAAACAAACAAACGTCTTGCAAAACATTGTTATTCATGAATCTTTTGTTTGTGCATTTTCATGTTGCAACATAGTTTCTTTGTCTTATTGCTAGAACTTTGTCTTTCATGTTATGATTGAAGTACTATGATCCTAGCTTTGAATGTTTTACAAATACTTTGATCAAGTCTTTGATGGTGCATGTCAACTCAAAAATTATTCTTTCTATTTATCACTTACCTACTCGAGGACGAGCAAGAGTTAAGCTTGGGGATGTTGTTACATTGCAAATGTATCTATAATTTTTGATGTTTCATGCTTAGTTTATCCACTTTCTTGTGTTTTGTTCCAACTTTGGAGTACTTTTCATATGATTTCTTGGACTAACCTATTAACAAGAGCCACAGTGCCAGCTGCATGTTTTCTGCTGTTTTTGGTTCCAGGAAAGTCAGAAAATGAATATTCTCGGAATTGGACGGGACAAAAGCCAAAGTGCCTATTTTTCCGGAAGTCATCAAGTGCCAGAATACAAGACGGAGAGGGGCCAGGGGCCACCACACCACCTGGTAGCGTGGCCCAGCCTGGCTCGTGCTAGGGGGTGGTGTGGCCAGCCCAAGCACCCCCTCGGCCTCCCCTTCCGACTATAAGATGCCCTCGGGACGTACCCAATCAAAAATCCACGAAAGAGTCTGTAGCCGCCGTCATCTCCATCCCTAGATCGGGAGGGATCTGAAGCTCTTCCCGACACCCTGCCGGAGAGGGGAATTCACCCTAGAGGCCTTCTTCATCACCATGCAAGCCTCCGGTGTGATGCGTGAGTAGTTCATCCTTGGACTACGGATCCATGTAGTAGCTAGATGGCTGGTTCTCCTCCCTTGTGCTTTCATGTTTAGATCTTATGAGCTCCGTTCATGATCAAGATCATCTATTTGTAATTCTGCATGTTGTGTTTGCGGGGATCCGATGGATATTGAGATGTTATTTCAGATTGATTATTGATTCTATCATGTCTTTGTTATTTGTGATCTTGCATGCTTTCCGTTGTTAGTAGCTATCTTGGCCAAGTAGATGCTAGCAACTCCAAGAGTTAGTATTATGCTCGATAGTGGGTTCATGCCTCTGGTAATCTGGGGAAGTCACATAAATCTCTAAGGTACTAGATGTGTTGTTGCTACTAGGGAGAAAACAACAATCCTTTGTTCATAGAACAATCATATTGTTTACTTTACACGCAGTTTCTAAAGCAATAATCTGTTGCTTGCCACTTAATACTAGAGGGGGTTCGGATGAAAACCTGAAGGTGGATTATTAGTCATAGATGCAATTGGATGGCGGTCTATGTATAATGTTGTAATGCCCAATCAAGTTTCCAAAGGAGTCAAGATGATTAGTATATGCATGTATTGATTTCTCGGTGTTTGTCAATTTCCCCACTCTAATTTGTTCACCCAGCATGTTATCTATCTTAAGGAGACCAACCTCTAGTGAACTATGGATCTCGGTCCTTGTCTTTTACATACAATCTACAATCTTTTACTGCTTTCTGTTTACTTTCTGCAAACTTTTACTTCTTTCCATTCGATACGTTCAATCCTTTGTTTTCCGCAAAACACGGTGAGATTGATGACCTCATCACAAGTTGGGGACAAAGTTCGGTGGTTGTGTTGTGCAGGTCTCCATGTTGCTACTAGCACCGGTAGTGCGCCTGCCAAA